>CM040239.1:291312295-291389668 GCA_022545495.1 Chrysanthemum lavandulifolium | reverse complement strand
GAGTGTATGTTATTTGGTTTTAAAGGAAATTTTTTATTTAATTATTTATTGCATGTAACCGTTGGACCTCCCCAAACGGTCGAATATTTCAAATTTATGCATGCTACTCGCTCGAGCTCCCAACTCGATTTTGCTACTCGATCCAAGTACCCGACGTGCTCGGGGCGGTGTACCCGCTCGGATTCATCTACTCGATGCACTACCCGAGCTCCACTCCATCCTCCCTTAATTAGTGAAAATATGGCTCAAGATCAAGCACACTTACCAGTATAGATTCTTTGATTTTTTTTATCGTATACATTTTTTGTTGGTTTGTTAGTATATTTCTTGTGCGATATAGTGTACTAGCCTCGCGGCACACCTGATGGGCGGGCTAGCTTCACGAATTTTTAAAATATAAAATGTAACACCTCGATATTTTCTAGATATTTATTTTCGGGAATTATGTATGTTTTTCCTTTACGAACTTTTTGAGCTCGTTTGGACGTGAAAGCGAGAAGTTATCTCATGAAACTTGAAAATTAGACACAACGCGTACTAACACAACTGACAATTTGATTTAATTTTTGTATTGTTTGCTTGAAAGTAGTCGAATAAATACTCGTTTTTATGGGAAAATTTATTTTGAACGCAACGGCATAATTTTCATGTCAAAAGTTGATCGTTATCGAGCCTTAATGAGTCCCGAACTCTAAAATCATGATAGATTGCAACAATTACGGGTTAGATCCCTGTGGTAATACTTTCAAATTAAACCCCTCAATTTTATAAAAGTTATACTTTGTAAGTTAACTTTGGGAATATAAATGCATAATCTATTAGGGTTCATTCACAACCCTAACATACATAACCATCTCCTCTCATTATCAGAAGCTTCTACTAAATCATAAGGCTCGTCGTCCTCATCATCAATAAAATCATCGGCGTCATCAACAGGAATGATTTGTGATGGTGGCGGTGCCTCAACTTTGTTGATTGACCATCGATATTCAAGGGTTCTAATTCCAAATCAATCAAATTAGCAGAAAATTCGAGATCAGATGAGTTGTTGCTATGTATCACATCATCATCGTCTTCTTCTGATGACATCCCAAATTGTGTTGTGATTCACATCTTGGACGACCTTCTAATGGAGTGGTCGTCTTGCATGATCTTCAAGGCAGAAGACTTGTTTCGCTTGTGTTGCGAGAATGTAAGGTTGATCTTCAAATGCATAACTACATGCCAAAATTTTCTCATGTTGTTTCTAAGATTCATACGTTTCACTTTACGGCCTTTTTTGTCGCATAAGTCGAACCACTTAACTCGAAACAACACAACTTTGAACTGGGTATAAGCAAACTCCAGAATATCTTCTAGCTGACCATAATACATTTCTTCTTTCTTCACACTAGGTGAACATATTTCGCTGTTCTGAGTTGTATGTTTTTTATCGCGGATGTGTACGAAAAACTTCACACCGTTGACTACGCAAGAGTTGACTGAGATTAGGGTCGGTGATGGTCCACAAGCTAAAGTGAATATGTCGGGAGTACATCTTGGGTCATTAGCTATGTAAAGTTTACGGGTCTATGAAAAAAGATAAAAATAGATAGAGATGAGTAATTAATAATCGTTATTTACACAGGGAAATACATACAATAAGTTTTACCTTCAGCTCAAACCAGCTAACAAATTCTTGTTGCATGTCACTGCTAGGAAATTCCTTGTAAATGTTCATGATATTAGAATAAATCGAAAAGACAACTTGGGGAAAAGAAATTCCAAAATTAAAACGCGTACCTCTCAAACGTGGTCAGGTACGTGCCAATCTCAGGACTGTTGTGAAGTACATACCATATCACTTTCTTCATTTCTTCGAGATCCAACTGAATCAATGTATGTTTACCAGACTTGGTACATATTGATCGGAACACCTGGAAATGACTTGTTGGGCGAGGACGGTCCTGATTACTGTCAGGACGATTAAATTTAGTCCCAACACCCCGAAAATAATGAGAACAAAAAATTAATGCTTAGTCTACAACATAACCCTCCACTATTGAACCTTCCGTCTTAGCTTTATGTTAAATATCGTTTAAGCCCATCTAGGATATCGTAACATTGATTTGCACACCGGAATAACAAACACAAGAATCAAAGTTACTACTAAGGTTTTTCTTTTATTCATTATAATAAACTAATACATAAACTAACTATACTAATAAGCAACCATCATCGTTCGGGATCCAAATATGAGTGTCGTCAAGCCGAAAATATGATAATTACTAGGGTTCATCATTGAATAAAAGTTCAACTCACCAAGACTAGTAATCAATTAAAAGTATTAACCTTCAGATGACCAGAATTAACCGTCACGACCACCAATATTAACTATCACGCTGCCAGAATTAACTTCACACGACCAACATTAACCACTAGCAATATTAAATTATCTCCTTATACGCAATTCAGTGCCCAAATCTATCATGCGTGGATCACCAGTATTAACGACACAACAATAGTACAAGCAACAGATCATGAATAAGTACATTTGTTGATCTCATCCAAATCGAATATAATATTAAATGTGAGATCGTTACATTATCTTCATGTGCTCAATCAGATCCATCAATTAATAAAAGAAATCATCACCGTCCAAGTGAAATTATAGCCAATCAACAACCAGTATTGAATATATAAACCAGTACTAACTTGTATCATGAAACCATTACTAACTTTTAAGGATGCGAATTAATGACCACCAATGAAAGTCACCATCTTTGATTTATAAAATGTACCACCTTTCAATTAATTGGTCTAGGGGAAAATAACCCCACATTCGAATTCACTGACCAATTAAATACAAATGAATCTTGGATACCCATGTGATTGATGACAAAACATCAAATAGTATGAGGTATTCATGATATATAACATACCGTTTGACAAATATATAAAAACTCGATACCATAAAAACGAATCTGATCTTCTTCAAAACTGCTTCTCATCAATAAAAACCTTCAATAAACCCTAGATATCACAAGCCACCCGCTCTGATACCAATTGTTAAAGATCGTTTAAGCCCATCTAGAATATCGTAACATTGATTTGCAAAGCGGAATAACAAACACAAGAATCAAAGTTACTACTAAGGTTTTTCTTTCATTCATTATAATAAACTAATACATAAACTAACTATACTAATATACACACGATTTCTTTGTGTGTCTAGACTCTCATTGGGAGAGTTCTATATATCTAGATCTACTAAAAACCTATTCCCTGCCTCTCTTTATAAACTAGAGTGCTAGGGTTACAAATACTACTAGGGACTAAATAATAAATAACTATTTTAACTTTAGGTCCTTTGTCTTTTTTGTCTTCAATAGTCCTTTATCTTTCATGTATTTTGTCATATCAACTTAAATATAATTCCCAACACTTTATTTCGTACATAGTTTTTTAGCTTCTTCATGTATCTTTCAAATGGATACATCCATCGGAATGAGACATGCTCGCCTTCAGTAGCCTCTTCAGGTAAATGCATAACCAAGTGAATCATAATGTCAAAAAAAGTAAGAGGATATATTTGCTCGAGACGGCACAAAATATTGATCAACTGGTCTCTAGCTTTCACCATGCCATTCACCATCAAAGTACGAACGTAAATTTGCTTAAAGAATGAACAAATCTCGATTAATGGTGTATAAGTCTGTGTGTCCAAGTATTGCTGAAGTCCATAGAAGTAACCATTGCATCATTATATGACAGTCATGAGACTTCATGCCCGTTATATTATTATCATCTTTAGTCACTTTTGACTTGAACTTGGATCTGAACCCATCTGGTAGCTTAATTGTTTTATGTATTGACAGAAAAGTTTTCTATCATTGGGTGTGAGGGAGTACTTAGCATGAGGCTTAAAGCCCTTCATGCTTTTTTGTTTTCGAGCTACAACTCATTTCGAATGCCCAAAGCTTCCAAGTATTGTCTTGCCTTAGCAGTGTCTTCAGATTTCTTCATTAACAAAGTGTTCAAGATACTCTCCAACACATTCAATTCGATATGCATAATATCTAAATTGTGTTTTAGAGAAAGTGAATATTAGTCCAGTTCAGTTCGACTATAGGATTGCGCTTTATCTTCACACCCCCATAATTCGGGTGTTTCCCCGGAAAACATGTGGGAAATCTCGCATGTTGTGTAAAGATATTATGATTGGTATCTTTTCTAGGAGGATCTCTTCCATCGGTTTCACCATCGAATGTATAGTCACTCCTCCATTTATGGTTCTTTTTTAAGAATCTTCTATGACCAACATAAGCTGTTTTGCTTATCACACGCCTAGTCGGAGTGTCTACTTTGCATGTAGGGCATGCGAAGTAACCTTGCCCACTCCAACCAGACAAACTACTTCGTGAAGGAAAATCATTGATGGTCCAAAAAGCATCGATCTCATGTGGAAGTTAGCGCATGTAACAACGTCTCTAGTCAAGATACTTGGTTTTTTCAATAAATCCTCCAGGTCATCAATCGAAGGCTTCAAGTAAACATCAATGTCCTTCCCCGGTGATTTTGGGCTAGGAATCAACATCGTTAGCATCAAAGAAAACTCTTTCATGCATAACCACGGAGGCAAGTTGTACGTTGTTAATATGACCGGCCACATGCTGTAAGACTGACTAAGATTGCCAAACGAATTGAATCCATCAGCGGCCAACCCTAATCAACGTTTCTTATTTCTTTAGCAAAATCTAATGTAGCATGTCAAACTTCTTCCATGCTTTACCATCAACCGGGTGTTGCATCTTACCGTATTCCGTAGACTTTCCAGTAGCATGCCAAGTAATATGTTTTGCAGTGTGAATAGACTTGTACAAACGTTGTAGTCTAGGAATGATAGGAAAGCAACGCAACACCTTGTTAGGAACTTTCTTCCCCGTTGTGTTCTTGTCTTTCCATCTACTCGTTTTATAGACCGGACAATATTCCAAATCTTTGGCATCATCCCCCCGATATAGAAAGCAATCTTTTTCACAAGCATGTATCGACTCGCACCCTAACTCGATCTTTTTAAATGTCTTCTTTATTGTATAGTATGTCAGTGGGATATTGTAACCTAACCTGGGCGGGAATACCTCCTGGAGAAATATTAGCGTTTTGTTAAATGAAGTATCACTCCATTTACAACTGACCTTAAGATGTGTTTCCTTGACATAAAATCCAATGTAGTCATAAAGTCACATGCCGGGTACAAAGCCTCGTTGGAACTGGCAAGTAGCTCTTCAAACTCGTTACATTGAAGAGGTGCATCAGCTTGAGTCGGCTCATTACTTGTCTCGCCAATATTTACTTGAGTTGGCTCATTTTGTTCATTAATTGGAGGAATATCAAAAATATCATTAAGGCACGCACCCATGTCACTCATCATCTCACGTTGTGTTGTGTTATGTACTAATGGTGGAGGATCCAGTTCACCGTGATTCCGCCATTGTTTATAACTTGGGTCCCACCCAAAGTCGCCTATGTGGTCTTTAAGAGTGGTCATAGATGCCCATTCAACATTACGACACAAATGACATGGACATTTTATCTTTCCATAACTATTCAATAATGGCTTGCAATGCTCGATGAATGCAGCAAGACCATCAAAAAATGGTTTTGAACAACGACTCTCTAAAATGGTCCAACTCTTATCAATTATCATAACTGCATTTTTATGATGCAATCAGTTATTATATGCACTTAAGTAAACACATTCAAAAGATTAAACACATAAACACATATAAACGTAGAATTATTACAAGTTGTTTTGTTCACCTAGTGCAACTATGGAAGGCAATCCTAACCCACTCTTTGAATGATTCGTCTCATATACGGATGCGTATAACTGATTTACTATTTGAGAAAATTTCAACAACATTTCCCCTCAACTCCCCAAATATGTGCATTAAAGTCATATTCGTAGGAGTAAAGGAGAAACACTATCGAAATAATCTCAAATAGTAGATCAGTTATACGCATCCATATCCTAAATGAGACAAAACATTAAAAAAGCAGTCTCAAACAAGGGACTTTCCGAAATTAATTTCTAATAAAGTAATTCCATACGGGTTTTCTATAGGATGATTAACTTCGGCCGGGGAATTTCCAAAATTAATCACTAAAATCCTAAAACCACATTCACAAAAGTCTAACTATTAAATACCATTCAAATATCAACCAAACAGTTAACATGCATGTTGCCAAACATTCAATTATAGATTCACCAAACGTTTAACATGCATATTGCCAAACATTCAATAGGAAGATTTGTACATTTCCTTTGTTGAATTTTCTTATTAGATTCTCACTAATTATGAGAAAAAGGTCAATTTATGCAATAGTATTGGTTAAAACTATGACCTTTACCAAGTTTAGTACATACATAATCTCAAAAATTAAGCTCTAATCGAGTTTGCTTCGATCAAGCATTAATTTAGCATATATCTTTGAGCTATTCTAGTTGTACGAACAATCTTGGCAAAGAGCTCACATTTGATTTTTTTTTTTTTTTTAAATCATTCAGATATGGAACCAAGTTTATGCTAAATAGACTCACATTTCTACCACAATTTCAAACTTTCAAATACCAAAAGATAAATAATTTTCATTGCAAAAGATAAATCATTTTCATTTCAAATTCTTAGACTAACTTACGTTAATAGAAATTCGTGTCTAAATTTACATAACATCTGACTCACATAATTATGGTACACTATACACCGTTGCAAACTCTCCTATGTCGAGTCATCTATAATCTATAAGTCCTTAATATAACGTTATAAAGGGACTAGCCAAGGGTCATCAATGCAAGGTAAAACTAACAGCTCGCGGGTTGTTTGTTATCGTTATCATAATGGTGTTTTCATCAGGCCGAATTAAGGAAGCATATCATGTCTTCTATACTAACCAAACGTAACTAACTACAAATCATACACGATACTAATGGTATATGAGCTATTAAGTTTTTGTAACAAATACTTAAAATTTTTCTTTTAACTACAAATCATATACGATACTAACCCGCAATACTATACTAACCAAACGATACTAACTACAAATCATATACGATACTAACCAAATTAACGCAATACTATGTAAAATCGTATATTCTTAATCACATATGAAAAACAACAACATACTGTTGTCGTCTCGGGCTGCAGTCTAGAGTTGTGCTCTCGGGTTGCGGTCTTGGGTTGTGGTCACGAGCTCGGGCTATAAAAAAAGAGAGCACATTAACGGGATACCAAAAGTTAATAGAAAAACAAGAGCAAAAACATTTGACGGCGACATGTCATCGGGATATCAAAAGTTAATAAAAAAAAATAAAAGAGATAGCACATTACCTATGTCTCGGGTGTCTCAGCTCTCGCTCTCATTCTCGTTCTCCGGTCTTGGTCTCGGCTCTCAATCGGCTGCATCAGAAATATATATCTATACATATATATGGGACTAAGCATGACACATCATTAATGCTGACTAGGCACAATAATGAAGACATGGAACATCTATGATGACATGGAAATGATGAGATGGCACTATTTCCCAATAAATATGTAAAAAATTTATAACAAACAAGACTCGAACCCTGGACAGTTAACCCACAAACAAGTGCTTCAACCAGTGCAGCATCACACAAGTTGTGTTAAAGATTGCATTCCCTCTATAATATTCGTAAAAATAGTTACCATCTTCCCTTATATCAAAACAGAATCCCTACTCAGTCGCTTCTAAATCAAATTCATCTTCAATGCTGGTCAAACAATATCATCATCCACCATTTCATTCGGCATTTTCAAATTCAAATCCCCCCAAATAATAAAATGCATATTATAATTCCAAAATCCCCAAATCACACGCTCCTCCAGTTAACAATTTTGAATCTCATAAGATCAGTTCCAACCACGATTCATATTCGAAGGTTCATTACACGATTCATTTTCAATGATGATCAGAGATGCTACTTCATCAATGATGATCAGAGATGCTTTTGATCAAGGTAATAAGTTTGCAATTGTTTTTTTTTCTTTGCAGTTTTATCGATTTGATTAATCTGTTTGTTCAAAGGATTAATTATGTTTTAAAGATAATCTATATTAACAAGGTATCCATATGTTTTTGAGGTTTTTTCTTTGGAATCAAACGAGCTACATCATAGTTTCATTCCTAAGGAATTCTACATTGATTTTCAATGTTGAATGTTTAACTATTGATTTATGTTTGAGTTCAGCTATCACATGTTTGATGAGAAAACTCGCCAAGTGTTCGATGAAATGCCGCAAAGTAAAACCAATAAAGGTAGATTTTTTTCCCATTTGTGATGTTGAATTAAGTCTATTAGGTGCAAATGAGAAGAATATTTGTTAGAATTATAGCTTAGTATCATTAACTTTTGCTTAAATTGATTGATGTTAATATCGGTTGGTGCGTTTGTTCAATGGTGACATTAACAACCATTGGTAAGTATCATATATAGAACTATGATTTTGTTAGGAAACTTCATTGACAAACTTTAGATTGGAGGCGTGCTAATCTGCTACAAGTAGATTCCCTTGGTAGGAGAAATGACCAAAGCTTTAATAGTGTTATAGCAAGTCACATAATTCCAAGAAGTGCAACATCAAATCAGTAGCTTAATATAGCATAATATAAAACTATTACTTAAGTTATGATTTGGAGGGGAAATTTGTTGCATGAAAATATAATGTTTCTGAAGTGATATTTTTTGTTCCACGTTATAGTGTGCAATACAATAGTTTTGGATGATAATTAATGAATTGCTATAGGAAGTAGTATACAACTTGTGATGGTACTCAAGCTCTATGGTTTGATGCAAATCCATAAAAGATATTAGAAGTGTGACACCTTGACGTTTGAAAACTTGATTATGAATTGTCCTCAAGGGATCCATACAATATATTGTTGTTTATTATATCTGAATAGTGTTTCACGAATAAGATCTAAATTGTTTCGGATCAATTCGATTCCATGCGTCTATATAACATCTGCTTTTGATACAAACCCATCAATCAATATTTTGTCTATAATATGCTTCTAAGTGTAATAAATCATTGTTCTTTTCTCTGAATTATAGAGAGCTAAGTACTCTACATCTGTTGTTTTCAGTAGCAGATAACCACAACAAAGTTTCTGCCAAGGCACAGGTTGGTTCATGTTTTAATCATGTGTTTTCTCCCTTTCATATATTATACTTTATATACTCTTCAATGTGATTAAATTTTTGTTCTGCAGCCTTAAATGTTATGGTAAAGAACAACCAAAGGTTCATCTTCCCTGACCACATATATATGGGTAAAATTACTAATGATAAAAAGATCGCATTTTTACATCATCTAACTTTTTAATGATGCAAGAAGATTGCAAGCAGATTTATCCTTTGTCGTCTACCTTTAAATACTTCATTATATATCACACACATACATACTTCATAATATGACACTTCAAGATTTGCAATAAACCCATAACTTTTTACATAGATGTGTTTTTGTTCTCTACTACAAATATAGTTACAAGTCAATGACGGCTGATTTTGCATATTGGTGATCATGTGTTGTATTTGTCGAAAACAATTGCTTGCGCTTTTGTTTAAAATATCCTTTTTTGGTCTTTAATCATTTTTTTAATGTTATTGTAATATGGATCAGTTTTGGTTGTCTGCATAGGGTGGAAACATCCTTATTAGCGACCACGTTGCAATAAAGCTAGGTGATTTTGGTGTTTCTGCTTGCTGATTTGATTTTAGTGACAGACAACGTGCCAGGAACACATTTGTTGGGACGCCATGCTGGTATTATTGCGTCTCAGTCACTAATTCTCATACAATGCGCTATATCAAATAATTTAGAAAATCTACTAACTTAAGATTTACACTTTTGTAAGGTTGGCACCTGAGGTAATGGAGCAATTACATGGATACGACTTCAAGTCGGTATTTCTTTTTTAGCACATCAGTTAATTAAGTTTTTATGCAATTAAAGTTGCATTATATTCCTACTCTCCAAAGACCAAAATAATGAAGTAACTATAAACTAATGTAATGTTGAAAAGAGGTAAGGTGGTAACTTTTCTAATTTATATGTCATGTGTTTGGTTGTTGCAGTCTAAAGAGGAGATTGAGAGATATATGTAGGACCCGTACCTTCTAAACAAGTTTTTGGCGGAAAATTTGATTTTTTGTTGGAGATTTCCGACAAATCCTTCCTCTTATTCCTAATGACATAAGACAGGATGTAGTACATGCGACAATTAAATCTTCCCATCTATTCGAACATTGCATAATGATGAATTTAGAAGTATCTTTTTGTATTTGAATAAGCAGCATAGATTTGTATTAAAAAACAACTTCATCATATTTTTCAATATATATTACATGATTGCTTTTACATACATTTTTATAATAATTTTCCACTTAAGTTTAAAGTTTATGAGTTAGGACCACTCCATGCTCGCAAAGTTCCCTTTATTTCCATCATCTACACATTATTGCATTCTTATTTGATCTTGTCTTTTAACAGGATACACAGGCTCCGGTAAACAAAAGCACCCCAAGAACAAACGAACCTAAAAGCCATACACCTTTGGCTGAAAGGCCCGTTGATACAAATTATTCTAAAGCAATGCAGATGGTTTCTGGGCCACAAGGTACAAAAGCCGTAGTTCATTTGCAACTCACACAAATCTCCTAAATCTTTTTATCAAAGATTCAAATTCTTATCATGATAATATTTTATTTTTTTAGAAACATAGTTAACACATAAATTACTTAGAGAAAGTTAAAAGGTGGAAAGAAAGTGTTTGTAAGTCAACCAACTCGGTCCGTACTAAAACTAACAGGCTTAAACCTGTTGCCAATTACCCAACCAGCCCGTCTTACCACATATAATAGTAACACACTTAGTTCTACATGTTTGAATTTAAGAACATTTAGTTTTCCCATGGACATTGAGGTATGATTTAACATTTTCGTTATTCAGTTCAAAAATTATCCGTTGTTACTGTACAAAATTCGGACGAATATTTTAAGCATATGGTTAAAATGAGAATTGGCTGATTTGTCTACTATTTAATTATGTGAAAAAATCCATTGTTTTAATGGATGAGTTAACTCATTTGAAAGTTCATTGAAATTTTGCTTTAGATGATCCAGTGAAGTAAGCTAAAAGTATCTTTGATGTGGAGCAAGGATAAGGTACTTACCCAGGAGGTGTCACTCTCAAGTCATGTAGAAGCTATAGGAGCTTAGGCCTTTCATGTTGCTAAGGTAAGTGACTTACACCTTGCATAATGTTTAGTAAGCTCTTCTCATTTGTTAATTGTCTTAATGTTTCGTTTGTTGGGCTATTTTTATGCATTAAGCACTTTTTAGCTCACCATCTAAGAAACGTTAAGTTTTAAAGCGGTTGATTGAATGCACATTCCGATAGGGGTTAACTGCCATGAAATTGAAAGCGCACCTATGTAATCACGTAATACAAAAGTAAATTATTTACATACAAGCGCTTGACAAGATATTTATGATTTTGATACACCCATTATACATATAAAAGTCCTTACAAAGTTGATATTACTCTAATACAAATTACAAACTAAATGATTCGAGGCCTTACTTGCTCTTATATTTGATTAGGGTATGAATAGGGTTCTTGTAGTTTTACAATAGTGAAAGAACAAACCAAGAGACTCCTATTTCTTTATGTGTTACCCGTTTTTGAACAGGCCATGTGCAAGCCAAGAGTGGCTATATTTACCAATAAGTTAATTGGGCTTTTGTCTACCATAAGTCAAATGAAACAGAAATAGGTCAAGTGGTTCCATTAAAGCTATGATGTTAATTTATAAATAATAAAGTTTTTTTATATGCTTTAAATGTACAATTCTATTTTTTTGCTACAATCTTTCATATAAATGTTCACATGTAAGTTTTCTTCATTCGGTAATCAT
Source organism: Chrysanthemum lavandulifolium (assembly GCA_022545495.1). NCBI lineage: Eukaryota > Viridiplantae > Streptophyta > Magnoliopsida > Asterales > Asteraceae > Chrysanthemum > Chrysanthemum lavandulifolium. The sequence goes on along the minus strand of CM040239.1, from coordinate 291,377,683 downwards.
ATGCTACAATCTTTCATATAACTATCCATTTATATAGATGTTGTGTTGTTTGAATTGGTTCTTGATGATACTTTCTTTGCTGACTGACATGAATACCGGTGATAATGTATTAGTATTGCAAAAAAGAGCACACTAAGCTTAGGCGAAAGGGTGATGACTTATTTTATGAGCATGATTGAGCTTCACGTGGCACAAACCGGTCATGTATCTTAACCCATTTGGATTATAGACACCTTCTCAAAACTCTCGACCCGGTGAGGTGTGAAGGCTCTTTGTTGCGACAAAGACGACAACTACATTGATTATTTATGACTTTATTATCTTTTTAGAAATATTACCGAAAAACTTAGTTACTTTCTGTTTGTAGTTTTCCATTATTTCATGATTGCTCACATACATTTAGAATTTGGCATGTATTATTATGAAGCTAGCCCGACCATTCGGGCGGGCTATAAACTAGTACATATATATATATATATATATATATATATATATATATATATATATATATATATATATATATATATATATATATATATATATATATATATAGAATCGGATCGATTGAGAAGGTTTTATTTTGAGAAGATTGAGAAGGTTTTCAAAAAGCGATAGATTTGTAACTTTGATTCATGTTTTCAAGCGTAAAACTCATTTTAATGTGATTCAAATTCAAAATGTGTAAAAAATTTGAATCAATGTTAAAAATCTCTCGATTTTGCGATATATGTAGCATCTTGAATCATCTCATACAAATTTAATGAATCATCATCATAACTCGATTTTAACAATGATTTGTGAATCAAATTTGTGATTTATAGATTCGATTCACCATAAAATGATGTTTACTTGTGAATCAAATCAAAACATGAATCGGTTTGTTCAAACGAAGATTTCTCAATATTCTCAAAATAAAAACCTTCTCGATGGGCAAGAGCCTATATATATATATATATATATATATATATATATATATATATATATATATATATATATATATATATATATATATATATATATATATATATATATATATATATATATATATATATATATAGGGGACCTTTATTTTGAGAACAATGTTAAATCACGAGAACTATGAGAACCCTTCTAAACCAATGAGATTTTTTAAATATTAAAATTATTATTAATCCAAAAGGGTATTATAGTAAAATACAATTTTTATATTATTTTTATTTTTTATTAAATCGATTTTAAGCATTCCTTAATTTTCATTTTTTTTTTTTTTTTTTTTTTTTTTTAAATATGGTTTCATAATCTTCTTGCATGCATGTTTTTGTGTTTTTTTTAGTGAGAGACATGTTTGTTTTAAAGCACGTGCATGTATGTTTTTTAAATGAGGTGCATGTATGTTTTTCGTGAAGTACATGTATGTTTTTTGCTAGCATTATTTTTTTTTTTTTAAGTTTGAAGCATAAATTAAAAAACATAAACCATTATAAAGGAAAAAACAAGATTTATATACATAAATGTTACATTTCATTTAATTACAAGTACAAAAAACACATATGCAATAATCATATATCTTCAAAAGTCGCAAATTATCTTCATGTATATTTGTATTAATCCACTCCATAGTCTTTAATGATATCATCATCTTCATCAATACGAAACAAGCATACACAAAAACAATTAAACCTCCAACAAATAAAAAACAAAAATTAATCATAACGATCATAACGCATATGCACAATCTTGTGTATATGAAACATATTTAATCATAAACAACTATCAAAACATACATGTTCATGAGAACGTGTATGTTTTGAGAACAGACTTGTTGTCAAACATAAATGTTTTGAAACATAAATGTTTTGAAACATAAATGTTTTGAACCATAATTGTTATGAAGCATACATGTTTTATAATTGTATTGAAACTATTAGATATAAATGAACATAGAATAAAGTCATACCAACAGTTAACTAACTAATAAACGATTAAACATAAAAAAAATCAAAAACATAAATTTTTAAAAGCAAAGCATGTTTAATAACACAAGTTTTTTTTTTAGAACATACATGTTTTTAGCATACATGTTTAGAAGCATTCAAGTTTTTAAACATACATGTTTTGAACGTACATGTTCCAATTAACCATGTCTAAGCACAAAAAAATAAACTATAACATACTCTTTTTCCTTTATATCAACTGGTAATATTCTCATTAAATAATTGCTTGATCAACTTTATATCAACTTTATATCACTGATAATTGCTTGATCAACTTTATATCACTCTTTTTCCTTTATATCAACTTTATATCACTCATTAAATAATTGCTTGATCAACTTTATATCAACTCTTTTTCCTTTATATCAACTTTATATCACTGATAATATACATTGCTTGATCATGCACCAACAAATGTTACGAAGTAGTAGTATACATGTGACAACGTCTAGAAATTGTGTAAATGTATAAAAACAGCATACCAGTATTTTTCATCAGTGCTGCAATGTAAGTCGTTTTACCACCAGGCGAGGCCCTAAAAGAAGTAAAAACCAATTCTTTAAAATGTGGAAATGTGGTGAAGCTATCGAGAGATAACGGAGTAACAAATACTTAAGCCATGTCAACAATTCCAAACACCCCTGTACAAAAACAAATCCAAACACCCCTGTACAAATTTTAAACATACATGTTTTGAACGTACATGTTGCAGCAGTGGCGAAAAAACAAAAACGTTATATAACTTCAATCCAGATATAAAATACCAAAAATACCAAAAAAAATCCAAAAATATAACATACAAAAAATACCAAAAAATTCCGAAAATGCATAGCAGTGGCTTCGACAACAACAATTTTTTTCCGGCAAGGGCATCAATGTTCGGCGGCTGTAACAAAAACAAAATACCAAAAATGTTAAGATCTACAAAGGAAATGTATAGATCTATATAAAAAAAACTATGGATCACTACTAAAAAAAATCTTAAAAACTTGATAATTGAACGTAGATCTATTTAAAGACTTTACTTGGTGTTCGGTGGCTTCGACGGCAACAATTTTTTTCCGGCAACAATTTTTTTCCGGTTACTTGGTGACGACCGGTGGCTTCGACGGCAACAATTTTTTGGCATCAATGTTTCCGGCGGCTGTAACAAAAACAAAATACCAAAAATGTTAAGATCTACAAAGGAAATGTATATATCTATATAAAAAAACTATGGATCTATATAAAAAAATCTTAAAAACTTGATAAAGTAGAAGTTGGATTGGAAAAAGGATTACCAAACAATATGGTCGAATTATTTAGAGGTTTTGTGGGAGCCTTGATAAAGTAGAAGTTGGATTGGAAAAAGTTACAACTAAATTACCATCGCGCATTGGTAAAGACCCGTCCTTCCTCCACTGTGTTGCTTCTAAACTAAATAACTAACTAATAAAACAAGAATAACGATATGTGCTAACTTATGCTAGATTATATTCGAAGGACTGACTCTTCACTATGGCATTCTTTTTAGTCTTTGCCTTTCTCAATTCATTTTCTTCATTTTCTATCTTCATCAACATATTTAACCTTGATGCAAACCTTCAAGATTTGACCACTTACTAGCCATTCGTTTCTTCTCCTAAAATTATTTCCTTTGCTTTCCCAATCTTTCTTTAATGACACTAATGGCCCAAGTCATCTCATCCATTCATTATACAATCTAACGGTTCAAAAAGGGTTCTCAAAGTTCTGACTAATAAGTAGGTTTTCAAAATAAAGATACACTATATATATATATTATATGTAACAGAGGCATTTGGCATTAATGCCACCTCAATGCCCTAATAATTGTTTTCATGCCACATAAGCATTTTATGCCAACTACAATTAATTGTTAATTTTCATTTTTTTTTTTTTTTTTTTTTTTTTGGTAATTTTGGAATTTTTTTAGCATTTTTTAAAATTGTTTATAAAAAGTCCCTGGTAAGGTTTGAACCTTGTTGTTTTGCTAAATAACTGTGTGTTTAGCACTTAGGCAACAAGTTATTTTGATAATTATGTTGTCTTCTATAATATATAAATAGGTTTATGAATTTCGTTTTGAAAATTGTTTATTAAAAACATCCCTTGCAAGGTTTGAACCTTGGTTGTTTTGATAAATAACTTGTGTGTTTACCACTTAGGCAACAAGTTATTTTGATAATTAGGTTGCATTCTATAATATATAAATAGCTTTATGAATTTCGAATTTAATAAAAAATTTAGAAATTTGTATTGTTTTAGGATTGTGTTTGTGTGTTGATTTTTTTTTAAAATAAGATTAGGATAAGTTTGGTATGGATTCATTGTTATCTTAACTCTTTCCTTATTGTTTAACCTAATCTCACACTATATATACACTTATTTACAAAGGTATTGCACAATTACATATTATCTTTTCTTCAATGCTCTAATATTCACCCAAGAGGTTCTCAAAGAGGCTTTTCAACCGCCAAGCACAAGAACAATTCCAGAAATCGATGAAGCTAAATCAATGAGTATAAAGGATTCAAAGTTGTTTATGTTAACATATACGCTTGTTTTCTTTTTAGTTTATGTATGTAGGAATATATGGTATTAAAAATGAATATGATGGTTATGTTTTATATTATGTATGTGTTTACTATATATGTTTTGTATTTGCGGTGAATCCATCTGAAGGAAAAAAATGAAACGTGTTGGTAAGAAAGTATCTTCAAAGATTTCATCGTACAAGTTGTATTTTTTTTGAATTTATAACATGTTGATGTTGTTGCTCGCTTGTTGTGTTTTGTTTATTGTTTAATAGAGCAAGAATATCTGATTTAACAAGAAGACACAAATCAATGAGACTATAATTGATGCGTGTTGCAGTAGTAAAGAAGTTTTATGATATTATTGTTGCATGTTGCATGTTGCATGAAGGTTTTTTCGTTTTATTTTATTTTATTCATTACAGTTGTATTTTTTGAATGTATAAGATGTTGATGTTGTTTTATTCGTAACAGGTTGTATGTTTTTTGAATGTATAAGATGTTGATGTTGTTGCTTATTTGTTTTGTTTTTTATTGATGATTTGACAGAACAAGTACTTGATTTGAACAAGAAGATACAAAAGAATGACAAGACAGCTTGATCCGTGTTTGCAGTGTAATAAAGTGATTATCATATTTGAAGGTTTTTTTTTTTTTTTTTTTTTTTTTTTTTTTTAATTTAGTTGGTTTGTTTTTGTTTATATTGGTGTTTATTTTAGCAGAATTATTGTTGTTTATATCTAGAAAATTGATTTGATTATGAGTTAGATATTGTGTTCCACATTTATGTGTTTTATCTGTTCCAAATAATACATTCTGAATACGCATGTTTACATAGTGCATACATGTTTATAACCTTTGATCATGAAATAACACATATATGATTAAGAAAAGAATTGAGACAAGCACAATTAGAGATCCTTCTACAGGTAGTTAATCTTAATGTACTATAGTATAGATATTTTTGTTGTAGTTAAAATTGAATTGAAAACCTAATACAATTTTGGTACCTTTTTGGACAAGTTGTGGCACCATTAGGTGATAACAAGTTATCGATATGTCGTTATTTGAAAGTGAAACCCGGTAAAAGATCCGAACCCATGTGCGCATCTGCTTCAATGGCATCAAAGGGTAAAAGCGGATTCGAGTAATTATATTGTGCATTGTTTATTAAATTTATAGTATATGATTTTATTTAGAGTTATTTGTTGTAGTTAAACTCCGAACCAAAAATGTTGGGAAGCAAGTATCATCTTTAAAGTCTCGTGCAAACATGATAGCTCTCAAAGTGTCACACCCGCTAATAAGTCTATGTCTAACATTGTTAATTGTGGAAGATCGTAAAAGGTACAATAGTTTTTAAATTGAAACATATATTATATTCGAATGATTTGTTACTTATATATGGTATATATATTTATCTTGGTAAAAGGGTCGCTTGATTACAATGTCATGATCAGAAAAGAATGGAATACATCGTAAACCAAAGAAAAGATTCTAGAAGTGCAACTTATTCAAGTCAAGAAATTCCAAATTTTGTTATCAAGGAGACTATTCAGGACACCCAACTCCGGTTTAAGAATAGTGTGTCGTGCGCATAACAAATAAAAGAAGCTTATTCGTATATACCACGCCGCTTGAAAATTCGTCGATGGTTTGTGTTTTAATGATTTATGAATATAAGTTATTTTGTAAATGCATTTGATAAATAACAATAATTTGTAATGTAAACCTCATTATAAAAAGGTAATGGAATGCATATCTCCTTTGGAAGTGCTTCAAAGTATATTCTTATATTTTAGTTTAATAGGAACAAGTAATGCTGATTTTAACAAGAAGAAATAAAACAATGAGACTATAATTGATGCACAAGCTGTAGGTAGTAAAGAAGTTTTTATGATATTATTGTTTGCATAACAGGTCAATCTTATTCTAAAAAGGGTAATGGAATGCATACTTCATCCATTGGAAGTGCTTCAGCAGGTATATTCTTATATTTTAGTTTAATTTACATTGTTGTTGAAATGTGTTTGCTAGATTTATAATGTTTAAAAATATCTAGATGAAAGACTGAAGGAACGAATCATAACTCCAATAAGAAACGTTAATCCTATGGCTACAAACATGGCAATAAAAGGAAGATGTATTTTTATTTGGCATTCTCACAAACTAAATGAAGAACATGATCCATATAGTTTGGACTGTGTTTTTCAAAATCTAGAGGTAAGTTTTTTTTTTTTTTTTTTTTTTTTATTTTGTATTTAATGAAATTAATATAAATGACCACTAATTTTTAACAATGTATATCCAGACAACCTAATCCAAATTTACATCAAAAAGAATTTATGTTTAAATTTGAGCCTCTCGCTCAAGAAGGGCAATGCTACATAATATCTAACTTTGTGTGGCAAAAATGGTGGAAGGTTACCATTGTTACCAAATGATGGAAAATATCTTTTCAAAGAGACTAATGTTACGCTGTGTTGAACAAATAAAGATAATGTCATTGGCTTTATATATGAGCCATTTTCCGATATTAGACCCAAGTGAATGAATACCATGATCATGATTGTGTTGGTGGATTTCATTGACACCTACTTATAATATTAATCCTATTTAATATTGTAAATACAAAAACATTAACCTATGTTATTCAACAGATGTGGTTGGAACAGCTTGTTGCTATTGGAAAATCGAGTGTGAACAACCATGGTGGTCCAAAATCTGCAGTAACAATTGTTATTGAAGATGTCGAGTAAATAAAAACCTTAATATGATAGTTATATTGTTTACAATTTTACAATGTAAATGTATTTATTTATATCATTCTATAGATCCTACAAAGTGCTCAAGTGCACTTTTGGGATAATCGCTACATGTGGAATGAGTATGAAAACAGTTGGAAGAAATTGGCCATAGACATCCTTTGATGCTTGGAAGGTCAAATATTGGGACAATAAGTTTTTTGAATTTATTTTTGTATAATTTGGAAGACACTAAAATAGGATGCGTTTTGTTAATATATTTTTTTTTTGTTTTTTGGTTTTTGTGTTGTTTGTACAAAATCAGATAAACCAGCTCTGCATAATTTATTTGGAAGCAGGATTTTTATTAACATGAAGATTCCGCTGTTATTGTTATTTCGAAAAAGGTTTTATAATAATTATACTATATTTGTTGTTATATAAATACGATTTAACTTTAAGTCTCAGATGTAACATATTTTTGAAACATACAAGGTACGAATCGCAGAAGGATATAATGCAAATGAATTCAAGATCCAGCTTGCACAATCAAGAGAAAGTTGTTGTTACACCCGCAGAATTTATGCATGGTTGTGTAAAGAGGTTTGTTGGTATGATCCGAAGTATTGAACCGGTAAGAAAAGAGTTCTTTGTTTCATTCATTTAATTATGAAAAAGCATAATACATCTGTCATAATATAGTATTTGAATATGATAAATAAAAACTATGCAAAATGCAGTGTACATGTTGTGTTGTTTATGCTACTGTGCATAGCATCCAATATGAAAATGGTAGCAGTTTCTTCAAAAGGTGGAATGAATAGTCAAAACAAGAAGCAAGTGTGGTTCTGTAAGAAACACGATGAAACGTATGCTGTTGCATCGAGGTATTAATAACATTGTGTTTTAATTATTATTTGAATATGTAAAATTATGATTAATTATTGAAATACTAAAAGTTTATTATTTGTTGGTTTTAGGTTCAAGATCATTGTGCGTATTGTTGATGAAAGTGGAACCGCATGTGGTCTTATTTGATAACAATGTACACAAGATGATTAATTTGTCTCAAGGTGGCAAATTATGGAGAAACAAGGCATGGACTCGAAGAATACTTCCCGAGATGATCTTAACCGATTATCGGAAACAATATCTATTTAAAATTAAGTATTCGAATTTAACAATGTCATATCTATCGAATCAAAAGGCGACTGATGATGTTGACACAATCATGTATTTCAAAATGGTTTCTAGATGAAGAGGTATGTATATTAGCATTTTAAATTACTTTATGATTGTCCATTCTTTATTATAAACTTAAATTGTATATAATAGTTATAAATATAAATTGAATTGTAACACATGACAGATGTAGAAGATGAGGAATACAATATGGAAGATTTTTCGTGACAATGCGAATGATGTGTTATACAATAATGAAGGTTGTTTAGATGATAATGTAGATGAGTTTGGCAATGGTGAAGACGATTCTGAAAATGAGGAAGATGATTCTGAAAAAGAAGATGATAGTTTGAATTCCGATAATGTCTCAGATGATAATGAACATGATTTAGATGAATCAGATATTGGCGAAGAAGATTTAGATACTCCTCATCTTGATTTTGAAGATGGTACATATGATTTAAGTGAGTTAGACGCTGTGGGTAAGAATGCAGAAAATCAGTTTAAAGTTGCTGAGAATTTAAATACAAACCCATCAAATGATATGGAGGAGGTATTATACATTTTTTATTAAATGCACTTTTCAATTGTTTATTTTATACAAAAAAAGTTAAATTAACTTTGTAACTGTTGGACATTGCAGAATGCTAAAGTAGACACTCCTAAATCTGCAAAGAATGCAAGTGGTGTTGGAGGTGAAAAATCTGTTGAAAGTATGAATGATGAAGTTGGTCTTTTGAAAAAAAGAAATCGTGGAATAGAGGAGTTAGCAGAGAATGAGTGTGTCGATGAGGAAGATGTCCAACCAAACAAAAAGATGCAAACAAATGATATAGAAGACAATGATGCATAGAGCATGCACTTCATCTTATTTATCCTATCAATTTTATTTTTATTGATAAACAATCTATTGTTTTAGTTTTTGATTTTCGCAAACATATTATTATTTAGGTTATTAAGTTTAAACATTTGCATTTGTTTACATTTATTATTGGACAAGTATTACGTTACATTTTTTAAATGTTTATGGTTCTTCTGAATTTTTAATATAGATGCAACCTTGCAATTATTAGTTTGAATATGTTATGAAACACAGGGAATCCATTTTCATTTAATAAACAAATAAGATGCATAATACTAAGCAATTTTTTGATAATCAAACACATTCATTAAAACATATATCAGCTTACATATAATATTTTACAACCGAAACCATAGTCTTAGTTAAGAATACATATGACCAACGTAAAACGTTAAACAGTTGCTTGAATGTTCCAAATTACAAAAGAGTAAAACCATTTGTTGTGCACAAAAGATAACCAAAGTATTCCTCAAAATCAATTTCTAACATACATGAATGTTAGGAATTGGAAATTCCATTGTGAAGAGTCGGTCACCCCAAATATTATCTAGCATAGGTTAGCTCGTAGACTTATCGCTATTTACGTTATTAAGTAGTTTATTAGTTAGTTTGTAGCGAGTTTAGTTTAGAGCAACACCGTGGAGGAAGGACGGTCTTTACCCATCTGTATGCCCGATCCATGTGCCAATAGGAGGTCGTGTATTGTGTAACTATAAATACCCCTTCCATCCATGGAAGGGGTGGTGCTTCAATCTAACATTCCATACTTTTTATGCCAAGTCTCTAGCAAGAAAACACCCAACTCTACTACTCTCTCTAATGGCAAACATGTATTTTGATCATCCAAGACCACCCGAATCATCAACACAATAATATTATCGATCCTACAAATGGTACCAGAGCCAAGGTTATTGTGTTGTGTTGATTCTTTGTGGTTTTGATTCTTGTAAAAAAACTGTTTTTGTACTTTATGATGGTCGGAAAAATGTTTTTTTTCGAATATACTTGTGGTTATCAGTTTTTTACATGTTTTAGTATCTTGTTTTGGTTCAAATATTATCATGGTGTCATCCTTACATAGCTGTCGTGTCTCAATATGTTGTCCAAGTCAGTATTTTGTCCAAGTTCTGTTTTTGTAAACTTTTTCCAAAGTTTGTTGAATCTGGTCATTTTCGTGGTCTAAGTGGGTCAAAACGGGCAATACAGATGCAGTTTTTTCTCGGTTTGAAATTGTTCATTGGTCATATCATTCTTGGTAGTGTTTTGTCCTTTTTACTTTTGAGTCGAAAAAGTCATTAGCGACTGAGTTACATCTATCCAAAATATACACTAGCGATTTGTTTTAACAATAGCATTTGTTTAACTTGGATTTATGTCAAAACATGATGCTAGCGACTTGTATGGTTTAAATGAGGTAGCGAGTTATGCATCTTAATATGCTAGCGACTAGTCTTTACTAGGTAGCGACTTGTTTTGAAAATGGTAGCGACTTGACTTGGCTTAGCAACTTTGCTTAGTAACTTGGCTTAGCGAGTTAGTTTAGCGACTTGACTCCATTGAGCTAGCGACTTGACTCAAAAACTTTGACCTAGCGACTTAGACAGAAGATGAAGATGAAAAGAATGAACACAAACAACAACAAATACCATTAACACTCTCGACCTCAGTCATATACCATCATTGGTCCAAGAAAATGATCATACGAGAAGACACAATACTTAAAAGATCTGATTCATACTAATCCAACATCACAACTTCCATCAACAACTCAAAATCTATCCTATCCTCCATCTTCTATATCTATTTATTCAAGTCTCAAACAAATTGAAATCACAAGAAGATTAATTGATCTCAATAATGATTCATGTGATATACTGGATATATCATGACTCGAGGTCTTTAAACATGAATATTCACCATCATCGATCTATGTTTCTGAAGCTTAGCTTCATTCTTTAATATCCGATTCTAAAAGAAACTGAAATATAACTATTAAGTTATCTTCTTTTTTCTTTGATTCGTTGTTAAAAATGAAAAGGATCTGATCAAAAGTACTCGATCTCAGTTCTCTAACTTTCGTGAAACACAACGGTTACATCTAGACCACAGGTCTAAAGCACGAAATTAGATATCTTCACAGGTCTTTAAAAGTATAAGCTTTTTCTTTAATTTTCGAACTCGGATTAAGAAATTAACAAAACAAATTCATTGTTATAGATGGTTTTCTCTCTTGTTCGTTTTTTTTAAACGAGATATCAAGTTCTAATCTATACTTACCTGTGAGTCAGTTGTGGTTTTTGTTTGACAAAAATGGTTTGGTGGACTGTTGATGCCGTCTCATATCCTAGTCATGATGCCATCCCTGTGGCCTTCAAAACCTTTGTACCATCCCTGTGGCTGGTTATTCTTGAACGAAAATATTGATAGTGGGATGTGTTGGTCGGCTATGATTTTTTTTTTCATGTTTATGACGTTTAAAGCTATTTGGGTTTCTGAGATTATGAATTGGTAAAAGTATTGAGGCTGCGTTGTTATTTTTTTTGTGGTTTTGGGATTGACTGCGATTTTAGAATGATGGGGGCGGAGGATAGAACCTTTAGGGTTTGGCGTTGCATTTGTTGACTGCACACATATGAGAATATTATTAGGGTAAGGGTTTGTGTGAAAAGGTGTTTTATACCCGTATGATTAGGGTAATTGTGTATTGGATCGGATTCAACTAATTTGATGTGGGCGTCATTACTTGATCGGGCCCAATAATTCTCACACGCTGATGGATTGATGGGCTGATGGGTTTGATGTGTTAAATTATAAGCATTTGTAGTTTGGGTTGACAAGTAAACGGGCATATAACAATCATGCTTAAATGGATTAACAAGGTGAAATATCAAACTTGTATTTTCTATACATGTTTTGATAACTATTGATTTTAAGTGGTATATTGATTGGTATTTTGGGTCATGGTAATATTTCACGGAGGATACAAATTGCTGCATTTAATTTAAAAAAAAAAAAAAAAAAAAAAAAAAAAAAAAAAATCATTACGGAGTATGATTGACTTAAGTTAGTTTGAACATCGGGCCATGAAGCTTGGATTTAAATGACGGTCAAATGGGATTCTATATGAGTTCGGATTTATGTGATTTAATGATGAGATTGATTGATGTGGTTTATTGATATGATTTAATGATGATGAGATTTGTGGATGAGACTTGTCGGGTTATAAGATTTGATCATGAGTTTTGATGTAAATAGTTGGTGATGGGTTTTGATGCGAGTTGATGATTTGTTCAGATTCGTTGTCATACTTTGGTATATACATTTTTACGGAAAATATTATGTCACGGTTTAAAGTGTTTATTCGAGAATGTTGACTACAGGGCTGTTTGTGCGATATTCCTCATTGGGATTTGAAGTGCGTTTTCCGGACACGTCTACTTATTTCGTCTTCTTTCTTTCTACCATTCCGAGAAGATGACTTGTTTGGGCATTTATAGAGTGTGATAAAGACTTGGCTATTTAGTCACGGTTGTGATTCTTTCTCGGTTAATCCACAACGTAACTATCACTTGGTGTCTCACCAATTGAGAATGTCAAGAGGTTTTGTACATTGGGTACACCGCTTTTTCACGAGGATTAGTACAAGTTTAAGTAACAACCGAGGAAGTTCACTTCATGATCAAGTTTGGCATATCCGGTTTACTTCACCGTGTTATCACCGCAAAGAGCCGGCGAACGCGTGAATGATGTGTTTACCAAAGTGTTTATTGATGGTTGTTGATTTTATTGTTGTAGGATAATGAACCGTTGATGAACCAATGCATGTTCCCTAAAACATATATTCACCAAACCACAATTGTCATAATACATTCAAGCCGACATTGTTTACGGCTTTGTCTTGATTTTGTAAAATCCCGAAGAAACTATTTCGGTTTAAATCATAGACTTGTAAAATCCGTAACAATGGAAACATCCCGGTAAAAGTAAAGTGCATTTCGGATCTATCTTACGGTTTATTCTTGGTTTTGTAAAATCCGCGAAGAACCTATTTTCGGTTTAAACCATAGAATTGTAAAATCCCGTAATGATGGAACCATCCCGGAGAAAGGACGTTGTAATTCGGATCTTATCCGATGCCGGTGCTACGGTTTCGCTTTCAAAGAAGGGATAAAAGGTGTACTTCATGAATTGGGTGTGTGTTTGGGTCGCCTTCATGGCGCTTGTTATTACAAGGTTTTACGAGGTTATGTGCTTTCAACCATGGTCAGGATGAAACCATTATCAGAGTTCACTTAAAACATCAAAGGAGGCTAGAGTTGAGTTTTTAATCAAAAGATGTGACAACGGAGTTAATTCACTATTATTTATTTGAGGTTGAAGTGAAATATCACGGGCGAGTGTACTTAGTATCCAAGGTATCGGATGGTTGGATGAAGATTCTTCATGATCCTTGTTCGAGCTTATTGTCATAAATGAAGACTTGGAAATCTAGTTATTGTTGGGTGTCTTTACCTTTCTTTACCACTGGGGAATTGGGCTCATACCACCACAAAATAACTATCACTTTAAGGAGTTACGTAGTGCTCAAAGGTCACATTCAATTGTGGATTTTCAAGAGGTAATGTACGCCTTATACTTGATGGTTGGTTGGTTGAAGAGTATAGAGTACATAGAGAGTACTTAGAGATGCTAATGGAAATCGGCACCGCCTTTGTTACATATGTGCAAGTTTAAGTCACGAGTTCAAGTTAGTTTACTTCAGTCAAATTCATCATATTGGTAATCTCCATCACCGTCACTACAAAGAGCCCATCAATGATAATGGTGATATTTACATGTTTTGCCAAAGAGATTGAAAAGAGAGATTATGACGTCTGCTCACTCTTACCAGCCTCGACTTCATCATAATGACCTTGAACACATCACCAAGCCTCGCTCTCTAAAGAAAACAAAGTGTACGCTTCATTGCGCTTTATCTTCTCAAGAAGAGAAATCTTCTTATTATGACCATTCTCATCAACATGCTTCATACTTTTTCCATGCGCTTCACCATCAAGTGAACTGGCTACCATCGATTGTTTTCATTCCACTTGCTCGATTATAATGAAGATGGCGACATCATGTGCTTATTTTGTGGGAGAAGTGTGAATAGAACATTCGATGATTTTCACTTATTTAATCAAGAATGGCAACCCGTATGCAATTCTCGAGGGGAGAAGAAGTGAAATTACCGCATGGTTGATCGATTTATGAGAATATATGGTCATACGGCTCCTAACTCATGTAAGAACCGAGCTTCTTCTTATCGGGTCATCTTCACATGGAGTTGTTCTTCTAAGAGCCGCTGGTTGACATCTTCACTGGATTGATGAGTTTATCGACAAAGTGCTTCCAGCATCGCTTCACATATACATCAACATGATGATTTCAACAATCTCCGTTTTGTTTGATGTGATTGGTAGTTTGTGTTACCATCTTGTGTGTTCGCTGCGTGCCCGATTGCCGATTTCCTTGATGAACATCTTTCGTTTGTTTGATTGGGAGGATTTTAGTTAAGGGATTTGCAAGATGTGTTAATTGGGATACTTTTGGTGGGATGCTTTTTGTGCTGAGTTGAAGATGTTAACATTCTATTCTATTCGCATAATCTTGAAGAATGTCGAGTCTACACCCTTTCTACATTTTCCGCTACATGTTAGAAGACTAAAGACGAGTCAGATTTGATTATCTAAATACTTCTTCTTAATCCAGGCATTTATCAAACAGATTGTCGGTTTAGGGAGAGCACTAATCGGGGAGAGTGAAATGTCGATTTAATCCCCAATTAGACTTGCTCACATTATTCAAAGATGTTGATTCTCACAAAGACTTCAAGCGCTCTTCTCAAAAGATTTCTAGTATTTAGGTTGAAAGAGTTGTCGATTCTCAAGTGTCAAAACCAAGGCGGGGAAGGTGACACGATTCAGACGCGAGTAAACTTGATGAACTTAATACTCTAAGTAATTGAAGATATCCCAGAAGACAAATGTTATTATCACAGAGAAACTCAAGGTTTGACTCATGGCGAGTAAACTGATGGACTTAATACTTTGAAGTGATTGAAGTTATCCGGAAAACAAATGTCATGACCGCAGAGAAACTCAAGGTTTTACTCATCAAGGCGCTTAGTGTTCTTATTCCAACTATGGGGGAAGAGATGGAAGATTTAGTTTCAAGATGAAAGAGGTACACAGTGTGTGATGATTTTGATGTTATCACAATCATTAGGGAAGAGAATTGTGTACATCAGGGGCGCCAATTGCTTTACTGAGGGCTTAATCGCTGATTCGTAGATATAATCACTTATTCGTGTTGACATCCGCAGATTGTCACCCGCAGAGATAATCGTGATTCGCCTACTTCTTCAATGTTATCGGTTATTCTCTCTTGGGCATTCGGTACTTCGGTTCTTGAGCTTCATACACTTTCTTCGTGGGGAGAGAAAAGTATACATCGGGTTATTCTTGGCTATTGGACTTAATCTGCTACTGATGGTATAAGTTTCTTTGTCTTCGGTATGTATTTGGGTTCGTGATCTCTAGTCTAAGAGACCGATCGCATCAATTCAACTACTCGGGAAGTGGTCTCTTGACACCTTTTGGATTGGATGCTTCAGACGTCAAGAGAAAAGAAATTAGAGAAGATTGTTTTATGTGTGGATGATACGGTGTTGTTCTTCTATTGGATGATATAACTCGAACTAAGAATCACGGTGATTATTCTAAAAAGGCGCAAGATCGATGATAATGGTGTGCGCTTTGTGCACTGGTAATGGAAGCTTGAAAGAAAGCTTTGAATCGCCACCAAAGGATTTTTGGTTTGAGGGAAGTCGCCAAAGTCTCTCTTTCTCAAAGGCTCATGTTCTATCTTCTATTTCGAGCCTCGAAGCTTTGGTGGTGAATGTTTAAGAGATGATGACTTCTATCTTCTACAACGGGCCGCTCGATATCCTTATCTCTCACTCGATCATCATCTTCTTTAACTATATCATCTACTCTATCTTTGTACATATTTTTCGAAAACAAAATACAAAAATATAAAACCAACAAAAGAAAATACAAAAATATAAATTTTTCAAAACCCATAAAAATCGTAAAATTTGAAAATGACCAAAATATTGTTTTTCTAAGACATGTCTTCCGTATCGATGACATCTACGGTCTTAGAAATGTCATTCACTAATGGCACGGACTTTAGATGAAGTTCGAGCAAGAGGTGTAAATATTTTTTCTAAACATGTCACAAATTATGGCTTACAGCTACTTTAGATCAGAACTGTGTGCTTAAACCATGGCTTGCGCTACTTCTGATCAGAACCGTGTTAAAACAATGGCTTGCTATTATTTCGAGTAGCAACCCGCTCAAAAGAAGGAAAGGGTCGACTAAACATATTTTCAAATATTTCAAGACTTATCCTAAAACAAAACAAGGAAAGCAAGTCGTCTAAAAGATCATTGTTCCTACACAAATGTTTTTCCGCTCTAAAATTCTTCGTAAAAATATTTGTTGTTTTCAAAAGTGGTGGTAAATGAGTTGCTTAAAATCTTCGTATTCAAGTGTTTTGATAAAATTTGCAATCTCAATCAATGACTTCAGCCGCTTATAAAATTTTCTTAAAATGAGTCGTTGATTGAGGGAGAATGTTTCAAGTTTATATCATCTAACGGACTTTCTTAATCATCCCACGTGCTTATCTGAAAAAATATAATTGCCTATGTTGAAGGACTAGGTTTCTAGGATGTGATTGTTAGGATTAGATGGTTATAGATTGATGAACACATTATTCCCATAACTTTTATGATCTGATTGATATGTTGAATTGACTGTTATTAGTCGATTGCTGTTTGGGTGATGTCGACCACCATATACGTGTTTGTGTTCACTAACATATGCAGGTATATTGGTATATAAGAATGTTCCCGATCCGGATCCCACAACTTATGATGATTGGATGCCGAAAGGAAAGGGCAACTATATCTTGGGTTGACAAATGAAGAAACGGAGCTTAATTGACTTCCATGTAGAGTTGGTATAAATGCAACGAAGATGTCTCATCGCATCGCCAGATGGTTTTCTTCAAGTGATTGAAGAAACGGAGCTTAATTTGACCTCGCTGGCATTAAATGCAACGAAGAAGTCTCACCGCAATTGCGCACGGTTTTCTTCCAACCTCAAGAACAACAACAAAAGCTTCTCAACCACCTAACGATCTTTGTGGTGGATAATGGTGATGATACCATTTTCTAAAACTTTGAATAATATTGTTTTGAAAATGGAAAATATTGTTTTGAAAATGAATCGAATTCAATGTTTTGAAATCAACCGGACTTTATTTTGTCAAATCTTCAGTGATTTCAAATTAAATATTTTCAAATGATATTTCATCAAAAAGTCCGTGTGTACGTTAAAAAGTGGTGATCTAAAGATTTAATGTTATGTCATGGTATGATTTTCTTTAAAACTCAAAGATCTTACAAAATGAATTTTTTTTTGTTCTTCTTTGATTGTGAAATTGTTTTATTTTACTTAAAGATCGCTTTAAAACTATCATACCGACACTAACAATCTTTTATGTCTAGATTTGGTCCATCTCGCTAATTTCAAAATTAAATCTTGCCACGCCTTTCCCTAAAACTTTCTAAATGATTTAAATCTTTTGGGATCACAAATCTCAATTGGTTTGAAATTTTTGATCGGGAAGAGATAGTGATTTAAATCTCTTGTATGTTTAAATGGAATTGGTTTTAGTCCTTTATAGGCACTCCCCGCCCATGTGCCAAACGATTTCATATATACAATGCACATGTTGAGGAGGAGGATTTATCCAAAACAAGATGAGTATTTAAACCGCCACATATTCTCCCATGTTTTCAAACCCGATTAATCACTTGAGATCCAAAATCTCAAAGGGTTTGATGTTTTTGATCGGGGAGAATTTGTGATTTAATAATGAAACTTGATATAAGGTGATCGCTTTGATGAAAATGTGTCGCTCTCTCATATGTGCTAAACGCTTTCAAATCTCAAGCACATATTGAGGGGAGAGAATGGTTTCTTAATGGCTTTGTGATCGTGAATGTGCTTCAAAGAACTCTTTCCTCTATGTGATAAAATGTTTTCAAATATCCTATGCACATATTGAGGGGGAGAATTTATCAAAGAAAATCAAATGGCTTTTTCTATGAAAATTGTGATCAAAGAAAATATTTCAAAGTCCTCTTGCCTCTATGTGCTAAACAATTTCTAAATCATATGCACATGTTGTGGGGGAGGTTTTTTAAATGATCAAAACTATTAAGGTACAAAATGCTTTGATCTAGTATCACAAGTACCTTGATTGTTTTTCCAAATGATTTTTCAATTGGTTTCAAGGCGTAATGAATCGTACTAAAAGACCGACCTTTTACTTTATGTATGGAGTTATAAGGATGGTGAGGTTAGGTATTAGTTCCCACCATCCGCTGTAATCCGGAGGAATCTACCCAGGACAATCCACTAGATAGTGTAGAGTCCTTAGGTATGATGAAAAAGGAGAAAAGTGAGATATGGGAAGAGTGATCGAGATGTAGCTAGTAATCGAATAAACCCAACAAGGTTCTAGTAATGAAGTCTCGGTAAGCAATCAAGGGGTTGAAGAATGAAAAGAAATGAATGAGAAAAGGGTGAAAAGAAATAGCCCTCCAATAATTCAACCTTAGGGCAAGAACCGAGTTCAATACATATGCATCGGTTGTTACTAAGGTAACATCGGTATTGAAGACAAGACGTCATGGACCCAAATGACGACCGCACTATAACTTCCCAAGCTACTCAAGTTCCTCTTAAAAGGGCTTGTTTCATTCTCACGGGAACCGATATAATCTATTGACTTTCTTAGAGATTGTTGATATTGAAGGAGACCTCTCCTTAGTCTCCCAAGATAGGAACCAAATGTACAATTGAGTCTAGAGCCAAGAGATCATCCACAATATCTCATTAGGACACTAAATTAATGAAGACTTGATGTTTCACACAATGTGGAAAGTAAGAATATATTAAGAGTCCCACGATTATCCTTGTGGTATTGCCGTAACATCCGAGTGATATGTAAAAATATTCACAATGAAAATGGAAATCCTTCTAGAGCCAACATCAAACAAGCTCTTGGTGGTGACATGTGAGATCTTCTCGTGAAGATCAAGCTTGTGACAACCGGATAGAAACGATGGGGAGATTCAATCTTGAATCAACCTTGGTCCAGAAATGAATTGATTTAATACTTTGGAAAACCGCTCGATGTGCAAATCTTCTTTTTCTAGCGATCGAATGTGTACTTATGTTTTCAAACACAAAAAGTATCTCCGATTGAAAAAGTACTTTTGAAAACCATTCAATGTGCAAATGTTCTTTCTCTAGCACATCTAGTGTGTACTCTCTTCAAATACAAAAGTATTTTGATTGAAAATTGATCTTTCTCATAAACCTTCGCCAGACAGCAAAACTCTTTCTTCTATGCAATACGCGATTGTTTTTCAAATCAATTTTTCATCAATCGCTGAATCTCAATTTGTCGGGTTCACTCACCCGTGTTGTCTTCTTTGAGACGCTCCGGTTTGAGAACGGCCAGAGCAAAACGCGAAACCCCGTCAAGGAGATTCTTAGAATCCCACCGCTCACAGCAAGATTTGTATCGATCAACGGGGAACCGTGGGCAGGTACTCAATTCAACGAAAGTGATCAAAGATACTTTCGTGTTTTATTGCTAATCGCTGTTTGCAGACACATTTGGACGGCCGTAATGATCGTAATGAGGAGTCAATCCAGCCACATGCTCACAACATCCATACTTAATTGAAGAAATCATGACTTGCATATCTACGTAACTGCCTGATATTTCTATACTATGTCTGTGTGCTGCTACAAATATCTTGAACCAAGAAAAGCTCCACTACTCGATGGAAAGATGTCATGATTCAAAAGTGTGAGCATGTCGGTCGAGAGTCACAACATCACATGAAGGCAACACAACTATGGATGATCCAGAGATTTATCGTGGTCGATGATCTCAAAGAAAGCTCAAGGATCATCAAAGATGTGGATCGCTTAAAGGCCCCACTAAAAGTACAAATCAATGCGACTTTGAAGAATCGCTACAAAAGCACAAAGATGCAGTTGTTGAAGAATTCAAGTCTACGAGCCTTTAACTAAAGATCAAGATTTAATAGAATGCTAGGATTCTAAATGTAAAACATGGGCGACCTCCTGTGGGAGATTGTTAGGAATTGGAAATTCCATTGTGAAGAGTCGGTCACCCCAAATATTATCTAGCATAGGTTAGCTCAGACTTATCGTTATTTACGTTATTAAGTAGTTTATTAGTTAGTTTGTAGCGTAGTTTAGTTTAGAGCAACACCGTGGAGGAAGGACGGTCTTTACCCATCGTATGCCTAATCCACAGCCAATAGGAGGTCGGTATTGTGTATCTGATAAATACCCTTCCATCCATGGAAGGGTGGTGCTTTTCAATCTAACATTCCATACTTTTGTATACCAAGTCTCTAGCAAGAAAACACCCAACTCTACTTCTCTCTAATGGAAAACATGTATTTTGATCATCCAAGACCACCCGAATCATCAACACATAATATTATCGATCCTACAATGAAACACGGGAACACACCTATGTCGTGACCATTCAACTCCTCCATTGAACATGTACTTGAACCATAGCATTTTGTCCTTCTTGAATTTGCAAACATGAGCAAATTCTTCCATTCCCCATGGATGTTTACATGGTTTGTTCGATCGGGATTTTCTAAGGAAGCATCATGTTCCCTGCTCACTATCGCTTAAAACAGTTTTAAGTTTATAAAACAAGTTAATAGTGAACTATGACCGAAATTAACATAAGAAAAGCACACTAAGTAATTTTCAACATCATATTCTTATTAGAAATAAATCAACAAAGAACATGCTACCCAAGTACTTTCGAATAGTACTTGGGATTGAAATGAGAAAGTTGGGTGACTCCTCTCAAGCTCAAAGCTAAGTCCGAGCACAACTCTAGAGCTCACCGAGCTATCTCAGAACTGTTAGATTTAGAGGAGTGAAAAGATGGCTTCATGTGTATGCGTGTTTTACAACTACAAGCTTAACCTTTCACTCCATCTCTTATGCTATTTATACATGTATGATATTTGACTCTTTCCTAAGTGACAACCGACATCATACGTAAGACAAAATATCGATGTATTTTGTCTCTGCATAAAGACTATTCTAGGTAAGAGACAAGACTACTTTCCTAAGTTCTGGATGACACCGAGCCCCGATCTTTTGCCATTCTGTGGAAAGTTGACTTTGGTTGATAAGGACTCTGCCTTATCTCGATTCAACCTTTTCCCGCCTTGTCCCGCTCTTTCTTCGCCTTTACATCCCGCCTTCTACTTCTCTTCTTCGTAAGAAGTTGGAGAGGATCTAGGATTCAAATGAGTTATTGTCATCACCACCGAACTGGCCATCTTCTTCGACTCGCCTTCACCCTTTAAGTTCCGCCCATCGAGTGAGAGACTTCTTCTTCACACATCGAGTATCCTCGAAGACGACTCACCGAGAGACTATGCACCAAAGGACTGCTTGTGTTAACGGATAAAACACTTGGGCTATTTCTATTCAAATCCTAGATTAAGGGGTTTGGGCATTTACGAACCCAACAGCCTCCCCCTATTTGGATATACAAATAGCTTAGTGGTTGATCGCTGTAAGTGAGCAAGAGGCTTCTTCTTACACCGAATGTACTAATGAATACAAAAAGGAACACTAAGTAAATGAATAAAACATACATCGCTTATTGATCGACACATAGTTCCTATCACTAGTACAAAAGATAAACAAAATGATGTCAATCCGTATGGATTCCCAATGCTTCAAGCTTGACCTTTTGGTGATGAGTGTTTCGTCAGATGGTCTCTTATCTTGGCATTCGTGTCTTGGCGTAACCTCGATGTTTGCTGGGGTTTGAATTGAGAGGCCACCGTATGTAGCTCAAGATTGCAACCACACCACCTTGATCAATATCACACCATCTTTGAAAGGCAGGTTTTCCATAGACATCAATGTGGAATAGCCCTTTAGGCTTCTCAATCACTAGATACCACAAATTTAACCCTTCAGTACTCCATGTTACACCCAGCCTGCACTTTAATCTCGTGTTGGAACTCAACTCTTCCTTTGCCTGGATGATTGTGGTTGAGATCCTGAGGTGTAATTAAGGCGGGTGAATTCTAATTACCGGACAATCCTCGCTCTTTCATTTCTTTTATCGAGCATTTTCATCGTGTCCTTAACCACCGTGATTTTTCTTCTTTTCAATAATTGACCAAGTTCATCGAGTTCTGATCCCAAGATGTTGAATTTGAGAGGATCATGAACTTTGAAGTGCCTTTTATCATCCCTCTCAGACGCTCATGGCCGAGGTTTGGTATTAGGGATGATTCGACATCCGTGATCATCTTTTCGTGAGTTTCTGCTTGTCATTGTCCAGCTTGTAATCCTCAATTCGCTTTGCCCGAGAGCTTCAGCTTCTTCTTTTCTTCCAACCGCTTTTCATTGCACCATCTACAAAATCGAGCTTCCTTGAATTTTTGCCCGCTCGACCTTTTGAAGTTTGCTTGGATCTAATCCCATGTTCTCGCCTTCTTCATGACAACCTTTCCAAGGCTTTTTCGCTCCTTTTTCTTCCTTAGCTTGTTTCAATCTTTTTTCTTTAGCAAGGTGTTTACTCACCGCTGTGGTGTGAAAGGTGTATTCGGTCACGATTTATAGGGAATCTTCTCAGCTCGGTTGCCATTTTGCCTTTTCCTTTGTCCCGGCCTCGAGGAAGATGAAGTTGCTACCGTGGTGGTGGTGTTGTTGGTATTGGAGTGATTATCACGTTGTTGTTGTTGTTGATGTTGTTGGTGGGATTAATGAGATAGGTGTTGCCGAGACCGGTGGTGATGATGAGATTTGAGCCACCGATGTCAGCAGTGTTGGCTCCCTCAAAGCGAGGAGTTTCTTCAAGAATATTCTCCTCAACCGCTGACGAACTTCAGCCGAGGCAAGAGTTGAGTCAGCCGAGGGGACTGAGTCGCTTGACCCTTGAAGGCCCGATATATTTCAATGATCATAGCCTTAATCAAGTATCCGCTTGAAGACTAGTGACCTTTGTATCCAAGTTAGCCCGAGAAAGCTCCAAAGCGGCCATCCCGGACCAAGATTCTAGGCCATGGAAGACGAGGTATGAGCCATAGCAGCCACTGGTGTTCAATGAGTCCACCGAGGTCTCAAGAGATCGAACTAAAGATTGAGACCCCGAACATTGGCGATTGGAGCATTTCAACCGCCCGCTTAGTCGAGATGAATTATCACATACACCTCAGCGGCTTCTAGTATTTTGGCATTGATTGCGGTGGTCCTCTTTAACAAAGATCCCGATTTCATCAAAAGTAACTCCACATGGTCAAGATGCTTGAGAAACTTAACCGTGTTTTCATCCAAATCGATAAGGTGTTGGTACATGAGATCTCCGTGCCATGAACATTTTCATGAAGGTGAGCACATCGATCAAGATCGCCAGAGTTGGTCAGCCGCTTCAGCTGTGTTGATCCCAAAATTGTTCAAGAACCCCAAAGCAGGCGCCTCCGAGGCTTTAGTGATCCACCAACCAAATTGCCTTCTGATCGAAGAATGTTGTCAAACGTTAAATTTTGAGCCGGATGATGAGGAGTCCGAGTCATTATCTGGATCAGCCGAGGCTCTTGTTCGATTGAACCTCGTCCATTTCTTCTCCACCGATAAGATTTCATCATCGCCTCAAGAAGCTCATCTTCGAGAATAATATCCCAAATGACATTAGCAATAGTTAACCTGGGGTTGGTGATGGGTTCCATATCGGTGGTATGTTTCTCCGAGTCTTTGTCCCCGCGACCCCTGACACCGGTGGCTTTCCAAAGCCTTCGCTAGAGTCGATTGGTTGTGGGTTCCAGACGGGCGGGTTGTTCCTTTCCTCCGAGTCTTTGTCCCCAGCTGACCCCGAGACACCGTGGGCTTCCCAAAGGCCTTTAGCGTAGCCGATAGTTGTATCCCTATCGCCGGTTGTATTTTTCCTTCGAGTCTTTAGGATCGATCAGTGCCTCGCACAAAGGCTTGAATTTGCTAATGTCATCACCGGCGTCATGGAAGGCGCCCTACCACCGGTTGTATGTTTCCTCCGGATCTTGGGAGTAGTAGGTGACTCAAGGCACCGATCGTGATGTATCGTTGTCCTTCGCTGTCACCGGTGGTTGTTGCTTGGTCAGGTGTCTGCTTGGTCTCGGGCTTTTGTGCCTCTTAGGTCGTGCTCCCAAGCCTCGTGGCCCCAGGACTTGGTTTAGTCTTAGTCCCACCGAGACTTCCTTTTTCTTTTAGAGCAGTGGTTTGAGACATCGATCCACTTTGATTGTTTAAAGAATCATGTTGGCCGTCAATTCAATGGGAGTGACAAGGATGGGTCCTTTGAAAATTTGATGGGCCTGTGATGCTGTAAATTTCCAAAATTTTCATCCCGAGTATAATTTGAACCCAAGAATGATCAGAAGTTACGTGAGACAAACCTAGGATACGAAACGCATTGCCCTAGTTTTGTCAGAGCTTCATTACGAGATCCCCAGAATGATCTCCCTATAGTCGACAAAGTGACCCCATTCATCACAAGATGCCATCATCAATCGAATAGAGTTAACTTGTTCAGCTGGATGAGTGGTTCCCACGAGGACCTCAATCACAAAAGTGAAGAGGATCCTCCAAGCCACGGGAATGAGCTTTTAGTGATCGGGTCTTGTCCAAAAAGTTGGATCTAAAATGATTTATTTTAACCCATCCTTCATCGTGGAGGTTCGTGATGGGCGACATAAGCACCTTTGTTATAATTCCAACCCCGTTGAAGTGCAAAACGCTTTGTAATCCAGGTGTATTGTTTCCCATTTAGACTGTGACTGATGAGATACTCCCCGAGAGGTCAAGGTTATTCTCATCGTGAGAAGGTGTCGGGTCAAAGGTTCTAGTCAGAGCCCAAAACTCCCCGAGGTAGTTCGGGTACACCACGAGGACATTTTACAAAGGCCGTTGGAGCGGCGCTGAATAAAAATTTATAATGTCTTTATAGGTTGGGACATTTTCAGATATTCAAAATTTCCTATGACATTATTTGTTTTAAATTCAACGTTAGTAAGATCCCCTACCATCGAGAAGCAAACCGGAGAGATTGTGTTCTAGCCATTTCCATTAACGAAGATTTTAGGGTTTAAAAATGTTTTGACTAGAACAATCAAAGTATTTAGATCTCTTCAAGTTTGTGATGAAAAACTTTGTAAATGTTTACAAGGAGGGTTTTTCCAAAAGAGGTTTTAAATATATTGAGAACACACAAATATTTCAGATTTGAGAAAGAATTTTGACAGAGTTTAGTTGCGTAAAATTATTTGTGTTGTGTTTGTTTGTTGGAAGAGGTATTTATAGAGTGATAAGAGGGTGTTTTGTGCACAAATGGGATATTAGAGTCGGTTTTGAAAGACGCTTGAATTTCCACATTTAATGCTACCACCCATTACCCGCAAAGAAAATCCCATTTTTCAGGGAATAGCAGGCAGCACAAGAAAAGTGCACTTTTGCGAGATAAAATATCAATTTGATATTTTTGAGAGGCATTAAATGCCAAGTGGATGACAAAGAAGACAAAGAGACATATTCCTTTATTAAATTGGCATAGTTACCAACCTAGGACATTTAAGTAACTCGATACTGATCATTTAGTTACTCATTCAATGCTCTTTGTCAAGTGTCGTGACCCCGAACGAGTCTTACTTATTCAAGGAGAGGTTGGTTTTGATGTTCGTAGAGAATGAACCATTTCGAGAATTCACCGAGATTGGTTTTCGATACTTGGCTTTCAATGTCAAGCATTCCTAATTCAAATTTTCAATCCTCAAGGTAGGTTCATCCAAGGGTTTGGTGAAGATATCACCATTTGATATTCAAGAGGATGAAATGTAATTCAATATCTCCTTTCATTATGTGATCCCCGATGAAATGATATCCGATATCAATGTGTTTGGTTCTTTGGTGGAGGATGGTTGTTGGAGATTGCAATAGCACTAGTGTTATCACGTAAGATGGGCACTATTTTGTAATGGATGTCATAGTCACCGAAGTCGACTTTTCATCCATAATACATTGGCACAACATCCGTCAGCCTACATATTCAAATTTTCACCGATAGCCATCGATTGTTGCTTCTTTGCACTCCAACAAACCGCTTTTCCTCCAAGAAATTCACAGACCCCGAGGTACTTTTTTCGTTCATGTTGCGCCCAAGATAATCGAATCGAGTAACCCTTGAGATCAAACCCCGAGCATTTTGGATAATAGAGTCCAAGGTTTGGGTTCCTTCGTGCACCGAGTATTCTTTTGGCAGCAGAGGTGAGATTCTTTGGGATTTGACCGACATCTTGCTATTAAACAGATCGAAAATTGTATGTCCGGTCTAGTAGCGTTAGATACATCATGAGCCAACAATCCTCTCGAATTGGTTTGATTGATCGATTTGCCAGTGAGATCAGTCCAAGGTTGTTAGGTGGGA
This sequence comes from Chrysanthemum lavandulifolium, assembly GCA_022545495.1. Lineage (NCBI taxonomy): Eukaryota > Viridiplantae > Streptophyta > Magnoliopsida > Asterales > Asteraceae > Chrysanthemum > Chrysanthemum lavandulifolium. Next base: position 291,350,717 of record CM040239.1, on the reverse strand, counting down.
CCATTGGTGTCTTCACCGAGGTACGATATCTCATATTTCTTCAAGAGATTTCGTGTATTTCTCTTGACCGATGGATATTCCTTTATCGCTTGTTCGATTTGTAGCCCAAGAAAGTATGTAAGTTCCCCATCATGCTCATTTCAAACTTCTTTGTCATTAGTTTTCAAACTGCTTGCAAAGTTTGTAGTTTGTTGAGCCAAAGATGATATCATCAACATACACTGACTAGTATCACATCCCGTTGGTTCTATAGACAAACAAAGGTGTTGTCTATCTTTCCTCCGACAAACTTGTTTTGTATCGTAGGCCGAGAGTTTCATACCATGCCCCGGGAACTTGTTTGAGTCCATAAAGGGCTTTGTCAAGCTTGCTTACATAGTCGAAATTCACTATTCTCAAAGCCCGGAGGTTGTCGAACATACACATCTTCCTTGAGATCACCATTTAAGAATGCACTTTAACATCCATTTGGTAGACCCTCAAGTTCATGTATGATGCATATGCAAGGAAGATCCCGATGGCTTCCATTCTGAAACAGAGCAAATGTCTCATCATAGTCAATGCCTTCTTGTTGATCAGAACCTTGGCTACAACTGCTTTGTTTTTAATGACATGCCATTTTCATCGCTTTGTTTCAAAACCCACTTCATTCCTATGACTACTACATCCCGAGGACATTTGATCAAGGTCATGACCTTGTTTTTATCAAACTGCGCTTCTTCTTGCATAGCCCCAACTCACTTGGTATTTTAGAGCCTCGACACTTTTGGGTTCTATATCCGATAGGTAATCAAAGATATAGACATTCATTGGTCAAGCCGCAGCTAGACTAGCAGCCCATACTCGTGAGCGCACTCACTGGTTCACCAATGATGTTTACAAGCTCAATGTCCCGAGATCTTGTCCACTTACTTTGTGGTCTCTGGATATGAGCTTAAAGATGTCACCGATTTGATGAGTTCATGTAAGAGTCACATAATTATTTAGAACATCTGTAGAGATGTCTTGTTCAGGTGAGGTTCATGAGTTATGTGTTCCTAATCATTTGAACCAGTTACCTATCCCTGCCAGGACCTGATCGATTATCAATGAACCCACCGATGGTTGGTTGGGGTAGGTTGTGAGGTAAGACATAATATGAGATGTCAAGATCGCTTGATATGTGGAATTGAATTGTTGTACTCATCGTGAGGATATCTTGATGAGTTATCAATTCCTATTTCCTCTATCGAGGTGTTGATGAACCCGATGCTTTCAAAGACTTTCATCAAAGGTGACATGAAAGGTTTCAACTTGTCGCTCCTTGTGTTAAAAACCCAAAGGCTTTGGAGATCGTGAGTAGCCTAAGAAGTATCCATCATCGCCTTTTGCATCAAACTTGCCTAGATGATCCTTGTGGTTATGAATGAACACAGACATCCAAACACATGAAAATAGTCATGTCGTGAAGTCTACCTTTAAAGATCTCATATGGAGTTTTATTATGTCTTTGACAATGATTGACCTGTTTTGAGTGTAACAGTGCTTTGATCGCTTCACCCGTAAATGCTTTGAGAGGGTCAGCCATTTAACATAGTTCTAGCACTTTAACGAGAGTTCTGCTTCCTTTCAAAGAACCCCATTTTGTTCGTGGGTGTATGGAGATAAGAAATTTTGAGAAATTCCTTTTCATCACGTAAACTCTCAAGCTCTTGATTTCAACCAGCACCATTGTCGGCCTCGATTTGTTTAATCGTGAATGTCATTCTAGTTTTCTATCTTTATGATGAATGACATTATTGTATCACCGCTCGACTCTTCTTGGAAAGAAAGTATACCCAAGTGTATCTTGAGAACTCATCAACAATGACAAGTGTATACTTTCATGCCGATTGATCCGACCCACAGTCCAAAGAGATCCATGTGCAGGAGTGGGCGCTTTTGATGGAGAAATTTTGTTTGGTTTTGAATAATGCTCTGGTGTTTACCTTTTCACAGTAAGAGCATGGTTTGTCTTTGCAAAGACCAAGGATGGTAAGCCAAGGACCTTGTTTTGTTTTGCCAAGTTGTTGAGGTTTTGAAGTTTAGTGAGAGTCTCTTATGCCATAGCCAATTGATAGTTTCAAATGGCTTTAGCAAAGAGACACGCCCATCTGGGAGAGTGTTGACATGTCTAGCACATAAACATCATCTCCTAGAGCTATCAACACAACATCCTTGTTGGCATTGAAAATGGTACCTTGTTTATCATTGAATTTTATAATGTATTTAGCATCACATAGTTGGATCGGACACAGATGAGATTATATTTGAGACCATTGACATAGGTTATTCTAGAGAAAATTATTCCATTCCAGCCATCAACCATAACCTTCAGAGGACATGATGAGTTATCACCAAATACTACCTTGGGCCCCGTTCCTTTACATACTTGTGCAAATATTCCTTCACACCACCATGCTTCTTGAGCATCCATCGCCTAGATGCCAATAGGCTCCCCCGGCATGTCTCGCACAAGTAGTAAACCTAATTAGTTTCTTAGTGACCCACTTACTAGTGGGCTGGGTCTCAAGGTCTCTTTGAAATTTGCAATTGACTCATGGTCGCGGTTGTGCATAGTGCTACCACAGTGTTTTGTATTTAGAGGTCGAGGATGACTCTGACTGGGTTGTTTGGAATTTCTCCTTGCATGAATGACATCATGTTGGGATGTCTCATGAGTCGGATTACCGCATATATCACAAAGATGTATTCATGAGACAATCATCCCGATGATGATCATTAAACCCACAGCGAGGCAGGCAGAGGAAAAGGTTTAGCTTTATTCTTTGGAGCAGCAATCGAGGATGAAGCATACCGATGACCAACTTTGGTATAGTTTGCTTGACCGACATACCGTAGATGGTCTCTCAGCCTCGGATCATCCTTTTGCGCATCATGCAAAAAGGATTCTATAGCAGCTTGTCGTAAGTGGTATGGCGGTGTAATGACACGTATCACACTTTGTTTGTTTTAGAGGCGGATTTTGATTTTGATGAGCTAGATGAGGCCGACTTAGCCCTTGATTGAATCAGGGCTTTTTCGATGGAGTCCATCTTTTCGCCGCCTTCCTCAAGCTCGCTTAGGTCGAATTTGGTCGCCTTCATTGGGGACAGAGGATGTTGAAGTCTCGGTCAGAGTAGACTCTTGTTTGGTTAGTTTTGCTTGTCTTTGTAGGATGGTTCTACCAAGTCCGGACCTTCCTTGGTGAGTGAGGATTGAATTGTAGTGGAGTAAGCTCGAGCTTGGAGCAAAGACCAAGAGGTTTCAGCAGGAAGGTGCTTGAGATTCGCCTCGCACTCGTAGATATGTTCAAGACCATCAAGGGCACATTAGGGAGTCCAAGCATGCTCTTTAGAGCTTGACTTTCGTGCTCTGAATCCTTCCAATCGAATTTGAAGCTTACTCGTGATTAACTCGCTCAATCCAATCATCGGAATTGGGATCACCCAACATATTTGTAATCATGCCACCGCACACAAATGGCTTAGAGACTCGGTTTTGTTGAGAGAGTCGTGAGATGATCTTCACCTATGACTCTCTTCTTGCTACCTGGGGCTCCTACAACATCAAAGACCCCGGGATTTTAGCAATTCAACTATTAAGAATATCATTTTCCTTTTTAAGTTCATCTTGAAGACTCGATTTCTTTTAACTAGTTCGTGTTTTGAATTTGCAGTGACGCCTCAAGCTTAGCTTGTTTTAAAATAAGCGCTCATCCCTACACTTATTCAATTCAAAACTTAACTTGTTGTACTTAGAAAAAGATTTAGTCTTTGCTCTTCTACAAACTTAAGGTCTACATTTAGATAATTCATATAAGATCGCCAATCGAGTCATCATCCATAGAAAGTAAAGTGTTTACCTTCTTTATTGTGATGTTGACCCATTCCCTGCTCCTAGCATGATTCTTCCCAACGCCTAGCTTGTCCTCTTCGAGAGAGCCATCGAGCAATCGACATGTACCATTTCATCATCGATGAGATTGGCTCTTCATCCCAATGAGGTTTCAAAGAACGAGGCCTTTATTCTTGCTCGCACGCTTTAACATTTGTTGTTGTCTCGAGGACTGCCTCAAGCAATGCAACCTTAGCTTTAGCTTTATACTTGGCTTCATAATCAATGGTTTTGTTATTATCGATTTATTTTGAAAGTTTTGATGAGACCGATACATTTTGGTTGAAATTTGCTAAAGCTCGAGGACCGATTTGAACCTCGATGGTTTATAGAGGGTTCTAAAATTGTTTTAGAAAACAGTTTTTGCAAAATGACCTTTGTGACACTTAAACATTCAGTGTCCTCGCTGTTTTAGCACTAGAAAACCTTTGTTTCTTTTTATAAACCTTCGAGAGTTCGCAAGGAGTGCCCTTTCCGAAATTCAAGTGTTCAGTCGTTTAGTACTCCTCACTTGATCTCTCATCAAGCTCATCATATGAATTTTCTTGAAAATCTTGAACCACATTGTTAGAGAAGAAAGCGCTTGATATGGGTGTCAAGTGGTGGTCGTGGACTTCGACTTCCCGAGATTTCTTTAAGTCGTGGTATCGTCTGTTGATGAGGTTTTCTCTAGACAAATTTCCCATAAATCTCGTGAAGCTCAAGATTTTGGATATGATTAGCATTCCCGAGTCCTCGAGAGAAATTCAACCACTTCTCGTGGAGACTATTTACAAAACCAACATTGATTTCATGTTTGGACAACTTAACACCATCATTTGAAAGTTCATTTAAAAGAGTTTTGTATCCGGGCGAAGTTTGAGAGAGAGTTTCGAGTCCTTAGCCTCAAGGTGTTATACTCAAGTTTGTGTCCATTATCCTGCTTTTCCTTGGTATTAGATGGTCCTTCATGACTATGAACTAGGTCATCCTGTGTTTGCTTAGCAAGACTACACTTATAATATACTCCATAATATCGCCGTGAAGACAAGATATTATGATACTTTTGAGTCTTTGGTCCGGGTTGACCACCTCCTTTCATCCTGGTCCACCGAGCTGTGTTCGGGCAACCCTTCAATAGCCTTTTGGGACAAATGGACCTTCATTTATACACTTGATATAATAAGGTTCCATCCTAATCAAATAGCAAAGCATTCGCTTCCATTTGTTGAATTTGCCAAATTCAAGTCTAGGGCAACAAATAATAAGCTCCACCCTTTTATCGACTAGTTGGGGTACATCAATTTCACCATTTAGGATCCTAATTTAAAACTTTTAGAGAGGCCTAAAAATGAGTTTTATAATTAGCCTTGCTCGATACCACTTGTTGTTCCCTGCTCACTATCGCTTAAAACAGCTTTAAGTTTATAAAACAAGTTAATAGTGAACTATGACCTCAAATTAACATAAGAAAAGCACACTAAGTAATTTTCAACATCATATTCTTATTAGAAATAAATCAACAAAGAATACGCTACCCAAGTACTTTCGGAATAGTACTTGGGATTGAAATGAGAAAGTCAGCGACTCTCTAAGCTCAGCAAGTCCGAGCACAACTCTTAGAGCTCACCGAGCTATCTCAGAACTAAGTTAGTTTAGAGGAGTGAAAAGATGGTCATGTGTATGTGTGTTTTACAATTCACAAGCTTAACCTTTTCACTCCATCTCTTATGCTATTTATACATGTATGATATTTGACTCTTTCCTATGACAACCGACATCATACGTAAGACAAAATATCATGTATTTTGTCTCACATAAAGACTATTCTAGGTAAGAGACAAGACTACTTTCCTAAGTTCAATGATGACACCGAGCCCGATCTTTGCCATTCAGTGAAAGTTGACTTTGGTTGATAAGGACTTCGCCTTATCCGATTCAACCTTTTCCGCCTTATCCCGCTCTTTCTTCTGCCTTTACATCCTTCGCCTTCTACTCAGCTTTGTCTTCGAGTAAGAAGTTGGAGAGATCTAGGGATTCAACGAGTTATTGTCATCACCACCGAATCCATCATCTTCTTCTTGACCCGCCTCACCCTTTAAGTTCCGCCCATCGAGTGGGAGAGACTTCTTCTTCGCCACACCGAGTATCCTCGAAGACGACTCACCGAGAGACTATGCACTCAAAGGACCGTTTGTGTTAACGGATAAAACACTTGGGCTATTTTCTATTCAAGTCCTAGATTAAGGGGTTTGGGTATTTACTAAACCCAACAAGTACCATTTTTATACGCATCTTATATACCATGTCTGTGTGTCTTATGAAACACTTTTTATAAGTATGCATTGATATTTGTCAAGGAAATCACCGGTATGCATCGCAATTAAGTGTAATAATTAGAATAGTATGTTATTAAGGGGACATCATAACCATTAAAAACAGTATAACTACTTACAAGTCGTTGTCCGCTATGGTATCTTCATAAGCCACATAAAAGAATGAGTTTTTCACCAAAGTGGTCCATGTGTTGATCCCAAAACATTGATGCCTCATTCTATCATCACCGTAATGACACACGACAAAAACCACTTAAAACATGTTTGATATATCATTACATTAAGTCTTTAAAGTATTAAAAGGTTTAACATGTCACAATTGTCCCAAAAATCAAGGTCGGTTGGTGTTTTCTCGCTTTGTTGCTCCAAGAAAATGACAATCGCTATTGCACCACCAACCATATTAAAGGCCCGTAAACGTAAGTAGTTGTACCTCTCCTCATGAAGACTACATACTCCCCTACTCTAAGATTGAATCTTTCAACAATATTTTTCCAACCCACATCGATATAACATATTGATAATGCCTTTGTTTCCTTTATCTTTTGACGCCCCGACAACAACATTGTACCTACGCTTGTTAACACAAATTTTGATGTGGTCCTTTTCTTTAAACCCGTAGGAAATCGATCGAAGTATTCAAGTTTCGTAAAATTTTAATAATTCGCTTTAATTATACAAAATTCAAAACAAATTGTACGTAGTAAGGGTAAACACGAACCATGTTATGTTGAGGAGAATACTAATGAAATACCCGCTAGGCCGTCCAACTATTGCCTCATAACCACTGTTTATATCCATTTGCATCGTAGTGGTCACATAATAGAATCGTCCCCTTCTTGCACAAAGTGTAATGTCTCAAGATCACTTGGTATGAATGCAAAACAGAATCGTGACCATCTCAGAATCATTCAATTGTATTTGTTACCACCAACTTTGACTATTTCAACTTTAACCCCGACTCTCTCTACTTGTCAAGTAAACATGATTGTTACCAAAGTAACATTTTTCAAAGAACACATCCGAAGATAATCAGAGAAACAGAAACATGTTTTTAAAGGCTTAAATGTATTACATTATATTTAACTTATATCATAAATTGATTTAGATAATAACTGCTTTTGTGGAATCTCTTGCCGATAAATCCGAACAATAAATTCCATAGGCATTATCCTACATATAATTATAGATAACTAAGAAGTAAGAATGTTGGTTATATTTTTGATTATACAAACAGAATTACTATGTTTTAAAACGTTATTAACATATCCATTCATCATCTAACATAATCTTAACCCTAAATTATATTTCATGCTTAAACCAACTATTAAGCAACATGCAACTTCATAACTATAAACATATGATATAAACATCAAAATTAACTTATGATCTTTGATTTTCTATTTAAAATTCTTGGATTTCAATTTCAGAACTTTTTAAAACAAGGAACATCTACAACTTCATATAACAAACACAATAACAATGTAATGTAATCTAAAATATGAATTTGGTGTAACATTTACCTGTGTGATTCAAGATAGAAATTGGAACGCTGAGCATCTAATTCAAAGAGTGGTTATGTTTATGTGTGTCTTTTAATGTGTTTTAATTACTTGAAGAAGATATTATATTAATAACATAAATAATATCTTATACTCAACATTGTATACTTTTTTGTAATAATAAATAAAAAATGTAGTAAACATAAATAAAATAAAAGCATATATGTGTATATATAGTTTATTTGTTGGAAAAATTTGTAGGAAACATTTGTTTATTTGGCTATGTGTATGTGAAGTTTTTAAAAATCATGACAAGTCAAATAAAATATAGTGGAACTATTAATTACAAGATAAATATAGTTAATAATTCATATAGTAAGTTTTACACACTTATTAATAAAAGCAAAGTAAATACTACATAATTAATATTTAACATAAGTTCATTCAACATACCTAATGATAATTACCAAACATATGTCTTAATTACAAAACACAAAATACCAAATAAAGTAGTTTGTTTTAAACATATTTAACCATAAGGAGCAACATTTAAACATCGCCCATGTTAATTTTTAGCAAATATGGAATATTGGGAATTGTGTGTTTTGGCCATCTTCAACATCCAAATCTTCACCATTGGATATATACTTAGTTTAATAATCTTGGTGTAAGGAAATCACATTGCGGCAAGTTGCTTCCACTTCCAAAGACATTGACATGATTGTTTCTTTCAGATTTTCATTGTGAGGTTGCATGCGCACTTTCATCTCCGACGATATTGTCGGTGTATAATAAGGGCTCGATCATACATATGCATTGGATGAGTAATAAGGAATTTAATGGAATTGCCTATAAATTTACATATTCTAATTAGTAATAAGCAACCTGCTTTCACTATTAATAATTGTAAAACAAAAGAATTAATCAAACTTTACCAACTGTTGTAGCATTGAATGTCCGATATGCTTTGTAGAAGGTCCCATCATACTCTCCAAAATGGTCCATGAGATGGCCAATAGCGATATGGTTCATCCGATCATCTTCTACACATAAGAAGTATGTATTGTATATGTTAAGAATGCTCTTAATTAAACAAATGTAATTAGTTAATAAAAACATAAAATACATACTCTCTTCATGCCACTCCAGCTGAAGTTGCTGCCTCCTTAATGTAGGTGCTCCTTTGTATAGTATATGGGTAATCATGGTACCATCAACATTAAAAGCATCGACCCACAGTTGATTTCCCACGTTCTTGGTTAACACACACACAGTTCCGGGTTCCAGCCCTATATCGTCGACCATTGTGTTCCATGATTCACCCAACAATTGATAAAAAAACCTGCCAGTATTTACCAAAACTTCTTCATGTCTAACATGACATGGGTAATGTTCACCATTTGCTATGATAGTAACGACATCGAGTCCCTGTATCCCTGGAAGAACCTCAGCTGGAATTGTCTGCAGGAATGTATAACATTAAAAAAAATTCAAATTGTAAATATAATGTATAGTATCAACTTCCGTAATTTTTTTATTTTAAAAATTAAATAAATTGTTTCAGTATTCAATACCTGTGGCAAACGAGGATCCGAAGAACATAGGTTTTAAACCTTGAAAAGGTAGACCTGTGTCCATCATAACCAGCCACTTCTTTACCATTACGTAAATATCCAAAGGACATAAAAGCAATCCTTCCTACTTCAATGAAATGCAACAAGTGGACATCTAAAGATAAGTCATGTTGCAAAATTTCGTCCATTTTGACCACAAATACCATTGTCCATCACGAGGCTCAACCAACTCCACCTTGAAACGATATCCATCAGTGAAATAATGTATATGCCAATATTCCATGGTACGCTTCTAAGTTGTAAACTTGTGTAACATCTAAAACCAAAATAAATATTAAAAATTAAAATGTTTATTAATAAAACACCAAATTATATGTCTCGATTTCGAATGAAGTTTATAGTACTTGAAACTCCGAAAAGTGCTCTTCATCTTGTCAATCACAAACCTATACACATACTTCCTCAGCACAAACAACTATATTTTCTATTAACATTTTTATAAAATAAAAAGGAATAACAAAGCATTTACATATATATAAAAGGTATTATACTTATGTTAACATATGACTTAACAACAACACATGTAACCTTTGATCAAAATCTATCTAAAACGATACTTACTATATAAGATCATAGTAATCTAATGGTAACATAACCTCTGCTTTTAATTCACATAAAATGTAGCATTTACATAAACATATATCCTAAAAATCGCCTAAAAAAGATGTAGTGAACGATTATTATATACTTAACGATTGTACTTCTATAAACATATCAAGAACAACAATACATGTAACCTTTGATCAAAGTGTATATAAAACAATTCAAACTATATGACATCGATGTATTCCTATTTTTACATACAACTGCTTACACCAATGTCTATATCATTAGGAATTAAGATTGTTTACATTACAAAATTAATGAATGCAAAGTACAAAATTAAAACATATTTTGTGTCAAATAATCCTTACCAACAACTACACCAAAGGCAAATTTTGATCAAAGTGGATCATTTACATAACAACATTAATAAGTAAAAGAACCAAATTAAGATCATAGATTGTGTCGTGATAATGTTTATATACACCAACACATGCAACCTTTTATCAAACTTTATTTCAAACCATAATTCCAATCAAAAGTAAATGATATTTGGTTTAGGTATATTCTAAAATAATATCTAATGAACATTAATCTAATATCCTTAATAGATAAAAAGTATATAACTTCAACCAATTTTGATCTCATATCGAAAGTAACTACAACACATAAAACCTTTGATAAAAGTCTATACCAAACCATAGTAACTTGGAAAGATATATGACAATCAATATACACCTATTCTAACATAAGTATTCCGCATCATTAATGTAACCATCATATTGTTACTGTGAATACCCCTTAACTAAAAACAGCACATGCAACCTACGATGAGTTTGTTAACATAGTTTTCCAACCACCATATACGTTTGATGTATCTTAAAGAGAAACTAAAAACTAAAAACTTACACTTCTAATGAAGATCTGCAACTTGACTAGATGGCGAAAGGATGAATGAGTAGGTATGAATGATGATTAGGTTACACAGTGATAGTTGACGGGATACCTCGATGTATGGAACAAGGAAACAAATAAAATTTATGTAGGGAGTAGATACTATAGTGCAATATATGTTGCATAAAATCTTTTAGAAGATTTTGTAGCCAAAATAGAATTTAATTGTAGGTAGTTGCACTTTTATTGATAAATACTAAATTATTTAAAAAGTTTATATATTATCCAAAGAATATAAGTTTGTTCAATTGCAATTGAGTTTCCATGATATTAGAAAACTACTTTCTCATATGTTTTAACTTTGAAATAAATTTATTTTTTAATTTTTACAAATCCAAAAAAATGTAATTTACGCTAGACGTTAATATTCAAATACTATAAAATAAGAATTATTTAAATAAAATATGCATTAAATATTTACAATTTGGTAAATACGCTTGAAAATAAGTTATTCAATATTACCAACCACTTAAAGACACTATAAGGTAAAAACACTTAAGTTGATGAAAATATCAATTAAAAGAACTAAAATTTCATAAATAAAGCCTACGTACGTAAATATAATTTTAAAACCAACAATTTGAGAATAAAAAATTTTGTAAAAAAAGAATATATTTATTTTTTTTTTAATTTTTTATTATTAATTACAACCTAAAATATAAAGATTAAATGAAAATAAATAAAAAAACAAATTGGAAAAATGACAAACTTTTCCTTAGAATAATTTGAACAAATACTTATTTTTGAAAATACTACTTCTCAAATCCCAACTTCAAATAAGTCACATCGACCTTATAAGCTAAATAAGCTTAAAACCAAAAAAAAAATACTTAGCTTATTGAATGTTGCAATACTAAACAAAAAAGACCCAAGGGTGCAAAAGGTTGAGATTGTGTGAGTAAAGAGGAAGAGTGGGTTGAAGTCTATGGTTTTAGCCTTGGTTGGCCAACAATTCCGTAACTCCCTTTTTCCGATTTGTTGTGAATTTTTTTGTGTGTAAATTTTGTTAAGAATAAAACTTATTACATGATTATCATGAGATTCTAGGTATGGTCATTGTTAATAATTGTATCGATAGATGATAACAACCACAAAGACTAACTTTTATTAAAGGAAATCAAAGGATACATTTGTGACACATAACGACTACAAATACATACGTAAACATTAACTTGAACGACTAATAGAACAATTACAAAAACCAAAAATACACATGAACAAACATCATAAAGATTGAATATCGTTGATATACCCAAAGAACATCACGATCGCAACATGGGCTTCACGTAACAAACTCGAAATGCAAGATGATTAGAACGAAGTTTAAGCCTTAACCCGCCTCAAAAATCTCACCGAATCACGAACAACCAAGTTATCGAAATATACAAAACCTCTCGAACGAGGTTTTCTAAATATGCCACTGCTCCAATGTCAAAAACAACCACGTAGCATGCTTTCCCATTCGCGTAGAAGCACCTCCTTTCAAATAACAAAACCATCTCGATCTTGTAAAACGGCTATCACATGCCAATCCAAGTTCCAAGAAAGCAATCAAAGTGTGGCATGTTTGGAAAATAAATGTCAGAACACATACAAACACACACACATCCACAAATCATAAAGCATTAATTTATACATAAAATAAATAAAACAGAGTTGCACTATCAACAAAGATACCCAGCATAATAAAAGAATCTCATCTCGACAATGCAAAGCGCAAAGGTGAATAGGTAATTTCAATCATAAGACTATAGATATAATCGTTGGAAATCAAAGATACCATAAAAAGTATAAAGAAAACAATGTTGTTTTTATGTTTGGATAACAAGATGTCATTTATTATAACGATTGTTCGACAAATGAGCATTTCAAAGCAATTTGTAAGTGACAAACAAATTAGTTTACCAATTAATACTTATTATTTTAAAAGAATTTTGAAAACATGATGATAGTAGACAAGCAACAATATAATTACAAATCTTTTTAATTAAAATATAATTAATAAAAATGTAAATAATGTATAATATTAAATAATAATAATAATAATAATAATAATAATAATAATAATAATAATAATAATAATAATAATAATAATAATAATAATAATAATAATAATCTTTATCTTCATTCCTAATATATAAATGTAATATTTAGATAATCGAATTTTAGTGTAACTATACTAGGAAACAAATTGGTTACTAAGTAAAGTTTATCTTAAGAGGCTATAAATAAAGCCATAGATTACACTTTACAACCTAAACATTGAATAAGTGAGTTCAAAAGACAAACAATGGCGAGTGGAAAATCAACACAAAACCCTCGTGAACACCTTCACCAATAAACTGCAGAACATCTCGCTTATTGTGATCTCGATTTATGAAGTGGTAAGATATTAGGTCACTAGATTTACAAACACAAGTAATATAGAAAGAGAAAGGCGATTGAACAAGATCCAAACACACACACACGATAATAAGGGACTGCTATATGTAAGATGTATGTGAAAGAAATAATTGAACAACCAACCCTCAGTGAGGGTTTACAAGAGAGTTTATAGGAGGAAAGCTAGGCAACACCTAGTTTCCATCCTTTCTTTAATGGGCTTGGGCCTAAGCTCATGGGCCTTCTACATAAGCTTAAGGCTAAAACAAACATAAAGGCCATAATAAGCTACCTATTACATAATAATGACTAACACTTGAATTATAGTTTAGAGTGATTCCAACAATCTCCCCTCAAGTGTTGGTGATGAACGTGAAGGCGTTGATGTAATAGTAGCTCATGTCTTCGACATTCTTCTTTCTTGTGAGAAGAATTGCCTTGATTCGAACAATCTCCCCAAGTAGAGAAATTGTCTTCTTTGAATGATTATGCTTGACGCCATCTTTAACTTTGTTCTTGATCATTGTTCTTTGTGATGAAAGTGATAGTATGTTGTTGTTCCATCAAATCGCTTCGTGTATGCTTCATCGGCATGCCAAAGGTTCCACGTCATTCTTCAACATGCTCACACGCTCTTTGACGCTGGAATTCAAGATCGATGAAGTTCTTTAAGTCTTTTAACTTCAGATTCTTTGATTTGACGAAGAATCATTCGATCTGTAGTTGCTTCCGAATAGAACTTCCATTAGTGATGATGTTGGCGTGAGCATGAGAAGAATCTCGCACATCATCCCGCCCCGAGCTTCTATAAGAAGAAAACATTTCAAACGGTTAGTAATAAGCGGATTCCAAGACTTACAAGTTTGAACTTCAGAGTGTTAACAACATAGTGTGAAACACAACTTAATTTCACAAAGACCGCTTTCTCGAACCGAGTCCCACAAGTGAGATAACGCGATGTACCGGCACATCTATAGCTCGGTATGAGCCGAGGTACACCAAGCATCACCTCACGACCAGACCGTTGAGACACACTCCACGTAATCCACGGGAGTTACCAAGGTGACCGCCGTGGTTGTTTGATGTTGACCGCAGAGTTTCCATTCAATCACCGAGATCACGATGCGAACCTCTCATAAATGTTCTCGATGATTGCTAAGATCCTGAAGGACTGATAATGTATCACCGAAATTCTTATTGTTGAACGTCAAGTGATAAAATGTCATGTACCTAAGAGATCTTTTGATGAATCTCGTGGCTCTAGACTCAATAGTGCTTTGGTTTTCCCGAGCGAAGACTAGGGAGAGGGTCTCCTTCTTCAATACCGCCGATCTCAAGAGAAAGCCAATAGTTTACGTAGGGTTCCCCGAGAATGAAACAAGCTCGTAGAGAGAAACTTGAGTGGCTAAGAAGGTTTAGTTCATGCGTCAACGGGTCCATGACGACTTTAAATCTTTCAATACTGTGTCACTAAGTGACAACCAAGAGTATATGAATTGAACCCGTGGTCCGCCTAAGTTGAGTAACTGAGGGCTATTTTTCACCCTTTTCTTTGCATTTCTTTTTGATTCTTCAACTCCTTCTTTCTCCGATTCTCATTTTCTCCTTTTATAATCGCATCTAAGGACTTCTAAGTACTAACTATTTGTGATGTCCTGGGTAGATCCCTCCTGCTCAAGCGGATCATGGACTTGTTATTCCAACCTTAGTCACCTTATAACTCCATGACTAACCAATGTTGCCATTAAAACCACCGCTAGAAGAATCTCTCAAAGGGTTTGTAAATGAAAATCATGTTTGAACCATCGTGAGAGATAGGATTTGCGTAAATACTCCTCCACATGTGCTTTAGAGTTTTGACGGAAATCGCATTGTGTGGGAAGAGATGCACTTTAGAATTGATCAACTCAAGATAGACAATCCCCTCATGAGACACAAGCTACGTTGTATAGTTAAAGAGTTACATTGTCGCTTTAGGTGACAACTAGCTCTAATAACTACCTGAAGTGTGACAAACCTCGAAGGTTGTCATACCCGCCGAGTTCATGTCTACCAAGAGTTTCACGAATGGTACTTTCTACTCGGACAAGTCCTTTCATAGACACGCTTACATTACTAGCGAACTAGCTTGAAATTATTACCCGGCCCAGACAAGTCTTTTCGAGTTACTAATGCTTAGTATCACTAATTTGTTGGTTAAGTCTATTACACAAAGATTCATTTGCATTTACACAACATATTTCTTATCACATAATTTTCTCCTCAAAATGGCATATAAATGTTACTTTTTGAACCGGTTGAGAATAAATATGACCATTTCGAAAGTGTTGGGAAGATGACCACTATGAACAATTTGTGAACAAAGTTTTAATGCAAATACTCCCTCAACAAGTGATATAAACGGTTGAGGTTTTGAAAATCATATGGGAAGTATTTGTTCTTTGAGCAAAACCTTGAAAAGTGAAAGGTTTGATAGGTTTTACTCAAAAGTAAGAAGCTTTCGCTCCTTTATAAGGATTGTGGCAATCAAGCGCACTACTGTGGTCCTTTCTCGACAATTAGGGTTGTACATTATATGTGCATGCAAGCCATTGACATATAATCACACATCCAAATGTAATAATGAAGGAAGCAATTCAGGGTACCGTGAAGTGCGGTGATGTCGCCAGAGTGCGAATGTATGCTGATAGCGGTGATGTTGATCCCGGTCGACCACCAACAAAGCTTTCCAATGTTCTCGAACCGATCCCTTCAAACAACCTTTCTTCAATCATTCTCGATGATTCTCTCACATCCCTTCGATCCCGAGAATTCCATCGCTAGGAGACCCAATCTGTGACGATGTCCTTCAACCTATATGCCATTCCGTCCCAACCATCTTCAAAGTGTGATCCCCAAACTTGTGAAGTTCACTACACGCCATTAAGCAATTTCTTTGTAGTTCACTACGTGAAACGACGCCGAATGGTTTGGTCGAATGAGTGTATATTGAGAGTCCGGTTGATGTCGGGAAGATCAAGTCGAGGTGGAGTGAAGTTAACACGAGTCCGATATGATTCAACCGCAAGTTGGAGATCTTCACACGCTTTGATGACTATGCGTCGATGAAGATGAGCAGGAAATGACTTGATGAATTCACGTTGTACTTCGGGCTTGAAAATTGTCTCATGCGACCTTGTACTTTTGCAAGGTACATGTCTTCGATGTCGTTGATAGACAAATTCTCAAGTCACCTCGTAGAATGCATAATCTTTTCATCTCTCTCGCTTGATTCACGATATTCTTTAGAAAGTGTAGTCCCACTTAGATGAAAGAACAACATGTTCGATGGCAACGATATCCTTAGTACCGAACACCGCATGTTGAGACTTCTCAACCCCATACAGCTTATAGTAGATTCTTCTCGCCCGCCAATGATGAATCCTGCATATGCATCGCGGTCATATGCTTCCACTTTGCTCGAACACAAGTGTTTGGTACATTCCCCGATGGCTATGCGCTTTGAGTATATGGTCAGCAGGAAATGGAAGTGTTAAAGATGTAGCGATTTCCTTGATCCATCGCCACCATGTAGAAGAAATTCCGTGTCTTTGTTGAAGAAATATCCGAATGGAATCCTAGGTTCATCCGGTTGGCCGATCGCTGGTAGTGGTTTTGACCAACGGTGTAATATGGATCTTTGTAGTCGAATGAAACGTTGTTGATGAAGTGTCCCAGGCGAAATCACAATAAACCAAGTAGCACTTATGCGTAAAACACCAAAGTTACGCTGTAATAAATCAAGAGTTACGCTGTAGGTTTAGCTTTACGCGAAGTAGGAAAAGACACTAAAGTTATGCGAGACACAAAGTTAGGCATAGGATTACCTTATGCGTAAGACTAGGCTTGTGTAAGATAAATCTTATGCTAGGATTTTCTCACGCCGTAAGCTTTATGCTTATGCGTAATTTTAGGTTTTATCTCAAGTGATCTTTTACACTATCACAAAGGCAAAAGATATCCAAAGTCGACGTATTTTCAGCTTATCCAAGCAAGAAAACACTGAGTAAACCACTAAACTCAAGATCAAACCAAGAATAAAGTTACGAGTAGAATTAGGTTTTGATACGCCGTAGTTCTACTCAGAAATGACTTTTGCCCAAAGATGTTTCTAAACCAGATTTTTGTGATGAAATAGCTCAATATCACCAAAATAACACAAAAGTGTGAAACTTGATGATCCAAAGCTTCTAAAACAAGCCATTTAGTAGATGAAACCCTCGACAAAAACTAGTTTAAAAAGATGATCCACGATAAAGTTTGAAACTTTTGTCAAAAACAGTTATTTTAACACCTTAAAACATTGAAAGTACAAGAATCTTGGATTAAAAGTGTAAAAACGAGTTTTTAAGCTTAACCAAAGTATCAAACCGTTGTTTTACGCTAGAGGACCAAAAACCCACTTCAAAACAAAACGATTCACCCAACTAGTAGGCGATTGATACCATCGTTAGGTCACTAGATTTACAAATACAAGTAATATAGAAAGAGATAAAGGCGATTGAACAAGATCCAAACACACACACACGATAATAAGGGACGGTTATGCGAAGATGTATGTGAAAGAAATAATTCAGAACAACCAACCCTCAGTGAGGGTTTACAAAAGTATTCATAGAGGAAAGCTAGGGCAACACCTTAGTTTCCATCCTTTCTTTAATGGGCTGGGCCTAAGCTCATGGGCCTCTCGCATAAGCTTAAGGCAAAGCAAACATAAAGGCCATAATAAGCTACCTATTACATAATAATGACTAACACTCTGAATTATAGTTTAGGAGTGATTCCAACATAAGATTTAAAATTTGAAGTTGTATACTTTGTATACTTTTTGTTAGTACGCTTTTATCAAACCATTTCACACAATAAAACTAGAAAGATGAAGCAAAGATGTGGTGGTACAAGATATGTATATATATGTTTTAGAGATAAAGTAAGAAGATGAAAACAATATTTCATATGAAAACACACACACACACTCACACACCCTCAAATGACCATTTGAGGGTATTTATACTCTAAATACAAGATGCCCTAATGGGCTTTCCATGGGCCTCGAGGATATGGTTGGACTTGATTGACAATAACTATAAGGCTAGCTTAACATAACTTCTAGCCATTTAGCTTAGCCTAATCCACGAGCCCGTTGACTATTCTATCATGATATCTAACACACGTTATAAAGTTCCTAAATGTGAATGACCATCACTTCTAATAAAATGTTATGCTAACAATCTCCTGGGTGGTCATTCAAAAGATGCTCCACTTGATTAGGTCTTTACTTTTCGAGCTTGAACTTTGTGTAGATATAGAATAGTCTAGTTTCTTTGTTCCTTCATGCTTTGTGATCGATAATGTAGTTGTCTCGTTGTCAACTTTGTTGGTTAGGTGTCTCCACGTCTTTCTCCACCATGCTCACACTTCTATTTGTCTTTTGGATACAAATGATGTAGTTCTCGAGTCTTTAAACTTTGTAGATTCTTTGACATTGACGAAGAATAATCTTTAACTTTGTGTTGCTTTTGATTTTGATGAGAACTTTCATGTGTTGTTGGTATGAGCATGTGAAGAATCTGCGATCAATCCGCTCCGAGCTTCCATAAGAAGAAAACATAAAAACAAGTTAGTATTAAGCGATTTTGGCACTTACAAGTTTGAATTTCGAGTGTATTAACGACATAGTGTGAAAACACATCTCTAATTCTCACAAAGGCCGTTCGAACTGGAGTCCCACAAGTGAGATAACACGATGTCGAAATACACCTACTGATTCGGATGAGTCGTTGAGGTACACAAGCATCACCCCATGACGTAGACCGTTTGAGACACACTAAGCGTAATCCACGGGAGTTACCGAAGTGACCATCTTTGTCGGGCGCTTGATGTTGACCGGCAAGAGTTTCCATTCAATCATTGAAGATCACGGATGTGAAACTTCTCATAAATGTTCTTGCGATTTCTAAGATCTGCGTGGGACTCTAGAATATATCACTTTTGTCCTTATTGATGGACAACAAGCGATGTCATGTCAAGTGTTCCTATGAGATCTTTTATGAATCTCGTGGCTCTAGACTCAATAGTGCATTTTGGTTTTCCTAGCGGAGACTAGGGAGAGGTCTCCTTCTTCAATACCAACGATCTCTAAGAGAAAGTCAATAGATTATGTAGGGTTCCCGGTGAGAATGAAACAAATCCTTTTAAGAGGAATTGAGTGGCTAGAAGGTTTAGTGCGATGCGTCCTTTGGGTCCATGACGTCTTTGTCTTCAATACCGGTGTCATCTTAGTGATGACCCGATGCAGATGAATTGAACCGGTTTACGCCCTAAGGTTGAATATGGAGGGCTATTTCTTTTCACCCTTTCTTTTACTTTTCTTTTTAATTCTTCAACCCCTTCTTTCTCCTTTCTCACATTACTCCTTTTTTTCAATCATACCTAAGGACTTCTAGTTCTAAACTATTGGTGATGTCCTTGGGTAGATCCCTCCGGCTCTGGCGGATCATAGGACGGATTTCCTATCCTTAGTCATCTTATAACTCCATGACTATTCCTATGTTGCCATGAAAACCTTTCTTGAAAATCTCTCAAAGTGTTTATGATTATAAAACATGATTTTGTTAACACCTTGAGAGTTTTATATTTTCAGAAACACTCCCCCTTCACATGTGCTTATATTGTTTTAACTTAAATCTTCACAGTGAGGGTAGAGTTCGCACTTTTGAATTGATCGACTTTAAATGAACAAAACCGATTCGAGACACGTTTACATCACTAGAGAACTAGCTTGAAATTATTACCCGTCATGGTCAAGTACATAGAAAGTTTCTCGAGATGGTACATAATTCCTCGTGAATTCAATGGTTACAACTGAGTCGAGCTCTTTTGAGAATCAAACAACGATCATTAAACCTTTTGATCACATTTTAATCACATTTCTCCCCTCAAAAATAGCATATCTATGATGTTTTGAAACAAAATGATTAAAAGATATGTTTTGAAAAGCATTTGGAGAGGCGATTTAGCATGAATTTTGGAACAATTTTGGTTTTATACTCCCCTTAACGAAAGCATATTTTTCATACGAAAAGTTAGAATCAATTAAGGGTTTAGAGGAGTTATCTTGGTACCAAATGTGAGAGATTTTGAAAAATCTTTTGAAAATTTCAAATCAATGGTACATAAGATGATAAAGATTTTAAAAATCTTTTGAAGATATTGAAGAAGAGTTATCTTCATTTGTTTTAGTATAAGTGATCGATATTTATGAAAATTGATTTTGCATAGCACTTTCCTTTCTTTAAAGATCGGGTTCTGATCTCAAGTAGCGCAAGCCATTATGTTTTTAGGAATAGTGCTTGAAAAATATTTAAAACCTTTGATTTTGTTAAGCACTTTCCTTTCTTTGAAGCGCGGGTCTGAATCGATGTGTTCGAAGCCATTATTTTGAAGTCGGGTTTCGTCTTGAAGTATCGAAAGCCATTATAAAGAAATTTTTAGAAACGACATGTTTTAGAAAACATTTAAAGAACTCTCGCTCAAGCATCTGTACATGTCCGTATCATTGTTGAATGAAATTCTAGAAACGTACAGAATATCGATTATACGAGAGACATGTCGTGAGAAGAATATTTTTGGATTTTTGATATTTTCTAATGTTTTTGAATTTTTGAAAATTTTCTATTTTTGTATTTTGATTTTGTTGGTTTTTCAAATTTTGTGTTTGGTTTTTTGAAAAAAATATTTACAAAGGAGATTTGAAGAAAGAAGATTAAGTTTGGCCAAGTAAAAGTGGAGTTAAGAGTGGAATTAGAAAAAGATTTCCATATGCGAAATTGGCATAAAGTTTTTCTTTACCACATGGGGCGTATGAACCTTCAACACTTTTACAAGAACCTGCATCCACAGAAGAAGAATTTTCACAAATAATAGTGTTAGAAGTAGATGTTTCCTCACGGCTAGGGAGATCACTATCAACGGTTGTAGTGGTTTCTACTTCTTTATCCTGATGATTGGTACTATTATCTGTGTTGGTGCGAGTATCAAAATCTTTCCTGTGGGAATCCATCTAAGACCTACATTGTTGAAAACTTTTCCGTGGGTATCCACCTAAGGTAAGATCTAGGAGTTGTTTTCTTTTCGGATCGTGGAAGACTCATTTTAGAAAAACTACGTCTGAAGTGATCCACCTTTTAGGTTTCTTATCCATATTTATCTTGTCAACGGGTTTGTTTTTGTTTGGTGTCTTAGTGGATTGAACCTTAGCATGTGATTTTACTTTCTTGAGATATTGTGCAAGACATGCATCATGATTAATGAAAAGACACATTTTTACATGTAGGACGGACAAATTCAACATTCTTGTTTAAAACAACAACTTTAACTTTGTCACTACAGTCATTTGGAAAGTTTTTCTTTTTCGAAAAAGACTCAGATTTTCTAGTGTTGTTTTCTACGTGCATAGCATTTTCTTTTGCGCAACTACTCTTAGATGCAAGCCAATCCCTAGTCTTATGTTGAGTGTTCCTAGGTAATGGTTTACTACTACTAGCAGTGCCTTAAAATCCTGTAGAATTCATCACCCTAGATGTTGCACCTAAAATTCCGTCTTTTCAAGTTTGTTCTTTTTTCCTAACTTCTTCTAGATAGTGATTGTTAACCATGTCGTTAGAACTAACAGATTCTTTAACAGGATTTTTGGTCACATTCCGTGTACTAGTCTTAGAAATGCCAGGTGTAAACACTTTTTCTTTATCAAAAACAGGTTTTCAAAACCTTTGATAATTCTCTTTTAATAGGCAAAGAGTGTGGGTGACTGTTTTTGAAAATCATTTTCTCATTGACTTTTGGAGGAAGCGAAATAGACATTTTAGTTTGAAAATCGGTTTGGGAACATTTGTTTTCTCCTTAGTCAATGGTTTTGCAAACTTAGTATCCTGACCTTTCCTTTTAGACATTCCAGTTGAGCTCTCAAAAGATCATTTTGCTCTTTCATGTCCTTGTAGGCATGCTCATACGACAATTTGTCATACTTGCATTCCTCAGTTTTTCGATCAAGTTGTTTAAAATAGGACACGTTTTCTTTTCAAGTTTTCAAGAGCTTTTCATATTTTGAAACAATTGTGGAGGTCTCAGATGAGTCTTTCATGATCTTCAACATAATATGTTTGTAAGATAATGGACATGATATCGGTAGTCATAACATCTTGAAGAGAGAATCATTTAAATTTTCCAAAACTTTGATGTGTTCAACACATTCATTAGCTTGCTTTACCGGATTTATGGTCCTTGATAAAGTCACCGTTTCTTTCAAAAATGCTTGTTCAAAATGAATTACCCTTGAGTTGATGTTATTCGGATGAGGAAATTTGAGTTTCAAAAACTTTCTCTGTTCGATATCAAAACTAGAGAACCAGTTGTTAGGTGTAATAGTGGTTTTAGTTTTAACGGTCTCTTGAAGATCCGCAATTCTGGTTTTGACATTTTCTAAAATACTTCTCGCATCACTTATGTTAAAAGGATTGTTTGAAGACATTTGTTCAATGTTCGAAAGAGATTTTGAGACAACAACTGGTTTTGAAACCGATTTTGAAGCTGGTGTTGACTCTTTGGTTGAAACACTTGGTGTGATGGAAAACTTTGACTTTTCTTTTGATTAACAAAAGTAATTCCGAAATTTTGTTCCATTTGTTGTAGTCGATTGGTTTGATTTCGGATGGTTTTGTTTCATTCTTCTCTACTCTCCTTAGATAGTTCTAACGTTTCAAGAGAATCACGAACAATTATGGGTTCATGTAAAGCATTTCCATTATTTAACACATCTTGAGGTTTCGAGCTTTCTTGAGGAACGAAGAAGGGAATTACCAAGTGCCATTCTATGTGAAGTATGAAAACGCGGATTTACTTGGTTAGAAAGCATCTTGTTTGTTTGAGCTGAATGACCCGTTGTAAGAAGCAAATTTTCCAATGTTTTGATTTTTTCATCTTTATCAAGAATTTCATCAAGAAGATAATCTTCTCGTTTTGAAAAATCAGTTATCAACTGTTTCTTCTCTTTTTCAAGATCAGAAAACATTGCTTTTTGTTTAGAAAGTTGGTCATTTAGATCAGAAAATTCCTTGTTTAAAGATTTTACTTTCAAGTTCAAATTCACATCAAGTGTGTTATACTTGATTTGCAATTCTTTTTCTCTTAAAACAGAATTTCGATAACCAATTTCTAATTCTAATTATTTGTTTTTATGAAATTCAAAGGCTTTTGCATTCTCCTTAACTTCGCGATTGACCGTTCTAACTTTTTCGATTTCAATACCATAATTATTAATTAATGTTTCAAAATAAGCACGAGTTTCCTCATAATTAGCACCATTCTGTTCAACTGGACCTCCATTAGGATCCATATATGAAGTTTCAGAGTTAACATTGCTATTAACTTGCTCCCCCACATATATGTCATAATAAGGTGCAGGAGACACAAAATGTGGCTTCTCATGAGTAAACGAATTAGCAACATTAGTATAATTTGGTACCTCATTGAGTGGATATGTGTCGTAGACGAGAGGTGTATCAAAAAAATCTTGCATGATGTTGTGTCTGTTTGGTTGACTTTATGAATGGAGTTTGCAATTATGTTTGCTAATTATCGCCATTCCCGATTCAGTGAAGTCGTATTCCTCATGGTCAACTGTATTCTCGATTCTTTTTGTGCTAACATCAACATGTCTTGAACCTTTTCTTGAATCGTCATTGCTTTGACCGCATTACGAATCAAAATAACCGAATCTTTCTTTGTGATTGAGGTAGCTTCTGAACCAAGTCATAAAACAATTAGTCCCATTTCCATGCATTGGAGAATAAAGCAATATCATTTGTGAAAGCAGCTGAGACGATCTTCATCGGTTGCCATTGATGAAGGTAATTGTGAAATGAATTTACGGATCTTGTAGACGATAAAGAAGTAATTTTGTTTTCGAATTGTGTTTTCCGATAACTAGCACGATAGTTATAATCAACGAACCCGGAAAATTTCAATCCCAAAATAATACTCAGTCTCGGATTATCGAAGCTTAATCACAATCTTGGTCCAAAATTATAGCAAAAATTCATGCAATTCGTCCCTTAATTTTTTTAATAATTTCAGCCCAAATATATGTATTGTGTATATTGACTTTTCACATCGATTAGTCAATCCCCCCTGTTAATCCCTTTTTGTTTGCACTCACCATTAGTGCAAGATACCCCTAGATACACCCTTCAGAGCCATCCCTTTCATTTTGTTCACCCAATATATGTTGTGTCGTTACACCTATCACCTAGCCTACCCTGTAGTTTCTTTTGTCCATGGTCCGGGCGCTGTTGGTTAATTTTGGTTCCACTAGTGAAAGTCGCGGGTTTTGAATAAAGGGTTTTGGAAGAAAATCGGGTTTAGATGATAGTTGATCTCAAGTGGGGGGATACTTTTTATGTTCGTATCGTTTATATCCATGTATACCTTGTCTTGCATCACAAAAAAAAAAAAAAAAAAAAAAAAAACAAGCAAGCAAGTGTTAGGTCTATAATTAGTGTTTTCGCCTTGTTCAACTGGCGCAAATTTTTACAAATCCGTTTTGTCTTACGGATAAAATTAGAAAACCGAACATTTCTATCTCGCCTTTCAAATTTTAATCAGTATTCGTACAATGGGGACATTGTACATTTCAAGTGGGGGGATGGGAGATAGAAATGGTTGATTTTGGTAAAATTATGTGCTAAAAGTACCCAAATTTTAAAATTTTTATAGCACATACCTTTTTTTTCTTCATTGATGATGAAGGTCGAGTTAATGCATCTTATTTGCCTAACTTTATGGAGATTATGAGGCACTACGCTACATTTTATATGCATTGACTCGTGTATTGAAGACCCCTTGACTATTGAACCTCGATTTTTGCTATGGGATTGAATGCGACTAGTGGTGGGGCGACTGTGGACTTAGGAATCTATTTGTTTAGTGTCTTTTTATTTGCACCCATTAAAATTTTCCCATGTCTTATCCTACCCTTAGTCATGAATCGAGTTTAGGTGAGGAAGCGAGCAATCATTGGTGTCTTGGCCCTGGATTTGGTCATGTATCATTGGTTTTGTCCCCTTCGCCGTAACTCGTTAGTAATAACAAAATAAACCCGCCTATGTTGTGTCAAGCCATTGCCTTTTAGAATAGCTGCATCTATAGACTCTAGTGGTGGAGATTAGTATCTTTGCCAAGCCTATGATAGAATACTCACCATGATTGAGCAGTTGAGTGATCACCCAAAAATAAACACGTGAATTATGAGAGAGAGAGTGTGATTTCAATTCCCTTTTCATGAGGTGCTCGGTTTGGAATTTTCTAGCTAGGTGATTTTTAGACTCATATCTTCCAATTAATCCTGGGAGATATCTTTTAAGAATTATTTAAAGGGTCTACTTGAGGACAAGTAGGATTCAAGTGGAGGGATATTTGGTAACATCAAATTAGCCTGATCTTTTATATATCAAATTCCCGTGTTTATGGCCTCATTTGCATTAATATGGTACTTAAATCTTTCATATTCATTCATATTTGCATTTCAGGATAAATGAGGCGTTGGAGCGGAAAAGAAGTGATAAGAGGCCAAGAGATATATTCTGAAGATTGATTTAAGAAGGCCTATGAATTATTTGTGAAGATTACGTCGTAACTCATCAATAATGTTACGACGTAAATATGAGCTTTGAAGGATACGGCGTAACCAATTCTTATGGTTACATCGTAATTATTATCTTGAAGGTTACGGCGTAACATGGCAATTTAGTTACGCCGTAGAGATTATTTCGGAGGGATAAGTATGAGATGAAGAAGGATTACGGCGTAATTTGGTAATTTAATTACGCCGTAATTATTAACTTGGACGCTAAGGAGTTGAAGTCCCGTGGCTAAATGAAGAAAATATTTACTACGAGGATGAAAAGTAAAAATAACAAGTGCGATCAGGGACTAAAGGTGACAATTCATATGAAGTTTATTTACTTCAAGGAGTTGTTATAAAAATATGAAGTACGATCAGGGGCCAAAAGCGTCAACTAGGCTTAAAATGTTTCAACTAAAGGAATGGATAATGAAAAGTACTAAGTTTGAAGTTAAGATAGTTACGACGTAACCTAGTTACTGACGTAAGTAATTATTTTAGTTATGGCGTAACTTTAGTTACAACGTAATTAATTTATTTAATTACGCCGTAACTATGTCGCTGCGCCAATAAATACAGCCCTAAATCGCATTTTGAGTATCTCTTCACCCCTCTCCTAGGGGTCGATTAGGCACCACTCCAAGGCATTTTCCGTGGTCCAAGCCGCTTTGAAGGAAGAATTCACTCGCAATCATCATCATAATTAGCTCTACATGAAGTAATTTGTATCAAACATTATGTTCAATTCAATCTATGATTTATTCATTTTGTTGGTATGATTTATTATATGTTTTGCTAAGCACCCAGTCTTGGCCTAGTTATGAATCCTTAATTGTTTTGTTTGTGTTTACCTTTACTCGCATAATTATTTCTAAGTGTATGCATGCATAGTTCTTTGGTAGTCACCCTCGGTTCGGTAGTTTTGAATGGCGGTAGAGGCCAATTTCCTAGGAGATATGACCAAGTGAATTCTAGGTGAGCGGACCGAGACAGGAAGGGTAAGATATGACCAATCGAAGACCCTTTCTACTTGTGCGATTTTACCAACCGATCACCTATCGCTTGGATGAACTTAAGAACGGGGGTGTAGTGTCTAAGTTCCTAACGGCCGGACACTCACTATTTTGAATCTAGCATGTAGCGGTACTTAATGACTTGGCTTAGGGGACCGGGAAAAAAGAACTTATGATGGTGTTCTGATTTCTCCTGTGGTGGCATCTTTGTTGATAGGTTAGGCGAATTGACCAAATCCGCCCTCTCGACTTTGACCCCACCAAGTAATTGGAAGTAAGTAGACGAGACATAACTAGCTAGGAGGATTAACTAGGTTAGCACAAATCTCCTTCATTGATCACATCTCTTGCCTTTATCAACTTTCTTGTCTTATTAGTTTATTTATTATTTCAATCTTAAAAGCAATTTAAATCATGACATAGACTTAAGTTAATTTCCGATCCTCGTAGCTCTTGGGACGACCTTGGTTTTACCGAATACTACACTACACACGACCGGGTACACTGCCCGTTAGTGCACTAGGGTAGACCATAGGTATTGCGAGACACTATAAATTTAACATCTGGTTAGTAAAACCTGCATCACATGGCCTACATGTAGCCCCTTCCACGAGTATTGCAATGGCGGAGACAATGAAAGAAAGGAAGAGTGGACATGCCCTCATGAGCGTGAAAGACATTTTATTAAATTCGGTGATTTTGCATTTAAAGACTGGTACGCAGTTTAATTCGGGGATGCCAAGATCGATCCAAATCTTCTTAAGAAGCTAAAAATTGATTACGAAGATCACATTCAGAAAAAGGAAGAGGTTAATAATGATATAAACTGCACGGATAAGCATTTAAGTGAAACTGACAACAAGAAATTACGCAGTCACTGGTGCAAAAGTGTAAAATCTCCTGGGGAAATTCTATGGGCATCATGCAACCCGTATGATGATATGTAACGGGGAAGCGACTCCAAAGAATAGAAAAATGAATTCTTTTGGTCCTCGACCAATGATGAGGAGAGAACGAGTTTGCCTTGGTGGACAACCTTGGATTCGATAGGTTGGTGAAGATTAGTATGGACATGTGGACACATTAACCAAAGAGAAGATTTGGAAGGAATACATGGATCAAGAAAATTCAAACAATGAAAGTCTCAACAACACGAGTGAAATAACAATTGAAAATGACAAAGAGTTGGTTAGTAATGGTAAAGAAGAATGCAAGCTGCGTTCTAGTGGAGAATCCTTTCGATGAAGAATGGTTCAAGGACACGCTTCCGATGACGATGATATTGAAGGATCCTAGATTACCTTGAGTTGCAAGGAAATGAGGAGTTCACCGATCCCGATGACGAAGCTTACGAACAAAGGAGGTGCAAACTCACAGGGATTCCTACAAAAGACCACCTCCAATTATTGTCGAAAATATGAATTCACTCGCTACCACGGGACCGAAAGAGAAATTTTATAAAGTCCAAAATTGAAACCAATGAATACTCCGAACGCCTCGAATGTTGCATGGATGAGGCATAATTTGATGAAAGATATTAAAGAAGTGGGGCAAGCCCAAAGGCCCCCATAGAAGCCAAGTGGCTCGAGTCTAACTTAAAGACTCGTTAATAAAGAAAAGTGCTATTTCGGGAGACAACCCAATTATCTCTTTCTTTTGTTTTTATTTCTTTTCGTTGGGTTTGTGTTTTCTAACCATTTTTGCAGAAACGAGGAACTAATTCTTTGCGATTCTCGATTCGAACATAGTTACTACAGTAACTCATCTTGGTGATTACGCCGTAACCAACATTTTAGCAAGCAGAATTCTTGACGTTACCAATTACGACGTAATACCATCTCGATGGTTACGCCAGAACTACCGCTTTATAGCTCATACCGGGTTTTGCCGATTCTACAGAACTCCTCATAGAAGTTACTGACGTAACTTTCCTCTGCTTTTAATTCTTTCATTTTAAAACACAAGAACCTTGTATTAGTTTTAAATGAACTTTGTGGGTGTGTTACAGAAACCCTCACGAGATTTCACTCGTCCACTTGGGACACCAAGTGGTTTAAAAGGCTTGTTGCATTCGCTAAATGCAATCGTGATTCCTACAAAAGTGAGTTAGGTTTGTTTTTTTGTTTTTTCATTTTTTCTTTTTAGAATTATGCTTGTCGGTATTGTGATTTCGTGGATTGAAGTTTGTTCTTGACGCTTAAACGAAGGCACGGTTCTTTTCGTGGGCCTTCTTCTTTTGGAGCAAATTTAGGGAAGTTCTCGCCTAATTCTACCTTTCTTCACCTTTATTTTAATGCCTAGTACAAAAGGGAATTTGTACAATTCAAGTGGGGGACGGAGTAGAATTATCTCTTGAACTTTATTTCACCCTCATTTTCTAGTTTATTTTGATAAATTATGCCATTTTTAAAATTTTGACATGTTTTTCCTAACCTAACTAGATTAGACCTTAGCAAGCACATACAACCCTTGACATTACATGGTGAGATTAGCCTTATCTGTTTCCAATATTTTACCCCAATCCACCAAATTATGAGTGTGGCAAGAGCTTGTAAACTTTAGAACTTGGCCTTTGCATCATTTCGAGACCATAGACTAGGTATGTTGAGTTAGCTTGATGTATTTGGACTTTTCGCTTTAGAAGGCAATATTATAGGATTATCACCCAAATAGCCTACCATTGTGAGTCTTTTGATTAGTCACCTTGACTTTTCGACCCCCATGTGAAACCCTTTTGTTGCACTCACCTTTAGTGCAAGATACCCCTAGATACACCCTTCTGAGCCATTCCTTTCATTTTGTCAACCCTATATATTGTTTCGTTACACCTTTACACCTTAGCCTACCCTGTAGTCTTTATTTGTGATTGGGAAGTCATCATTTGCCTAAGTTCAAGGTTCGAGTGGAAAGGTTTGGAAATCACGCTTTCATCGACAACATTTATGAAGATCATTGAAGACCCCGAATTCCCATTGTTCATCTCAAGTGGGGGATGTTATGTTATTATGTTATGTTGAAAAAAAAGTTGATTGAGTTATGATATTGTATATTGCGATGTTATAAGCACTATAGTATGAGCTTTATTGATTAGTATCGAGGAGGCCACCCGGTTACATTTGAAGATTGAGTTGGTAGTTATGCCAATGTAAGAAGAAAAGGTAGTGTGCCCATCACGACGATCCTCTAATGACACATCTACCTTGCATTTCATGATCCGGTTTCTAGACTTCCAAGCTTGAACTTTGGGTGGACGGTAAGTGGTGATTACTTGGTTATAGATTTAGACTACCGCTTGTTTTTCATTTTACACCAATTATATATCCCATGTCTTATCCTACCCTTTAGTCATGAAGCATGTCTAGGTGATGCAATGAGCAATCTTTTGTGTCTTGGCCATGGATTTGGTCATGTATCATTGATTTTGTCCACTTCACGTGACATGTTAGTAATGACGAGTCACCCTTAACCTTTGTCGTGTCTACCCATATTGCCTTCGAGAATTGTTTAGCCCTTAACTCTAGTGGTGGAGATTTGTGTAACCGCCAAGCTTATGATAGAATACATGCTATGATGTGCGATTGAGTGATCACCCGAAATTGACACTTAGAATAGTTGAGAGATTTGAGTGTTTGTTCCCTTCGTGAGGTGTTCGGCTTTGTTTTATTCTAGCATAAGGGATTTGTAAACTCATATTTTCCGTGTTTTGGGAGATATGTTTTAGGAATCTATCTAATAAGGTCTACTTGAGGGCAAGTAGAGTTTAAGTGGGGGGATATTTGATAACATCAAATAGTCCTGAATATTAAATGTCAATTTCCCCTGATAATGCTCGTTATTTATATCATTTATATGGATTTACGCTTGTTTTCCATTGTTTTCCACTTTCAGGTAAATTACGAGCATTAGAGCTAAAGAGACGCGGAAATGGAAACATAACTAAAGATTCATCACAGTATGCCTATTTTAAAGAAGTTACGGCGTAACTCCTCTCTCACATTACGCCGTAACTATTGCGTGACCCAGAATACCAACTTATCAAGAGGTTACGGCGTAACTCCTCCCAAAGGTTACGATGTAACTCCATTAGGTCAAAAGAGGTTCCACGCTGCTGATACTTACGCCATAACTACTGCAGCACTTACGATGTAATCGAGTTTATTGAAGATCGGTGTAACCACTAAATGGTTATGCCGTAACTAGCGATCTAGTGCATTTACAAAGAAAAGAAGGTTACTGCAGTAACTCCTATATTGGTTACGCCTGCAACACGACCGCCTATAAATACCCCACTAATTCCAAAGATTTCTAATCATCCCATTCCACACACAACACTCGAGAATGTGGGAAAAAGCTCAAGGTGTCTAGGGGAGCATACTGAGTCGTTTCAAGGAGAAGTCACCCATTACGATAAGCTTTAGCATTTTATATTTCTTTTATTTTCAATTCATGTATTTCGTACCTTAGAATATTGAATTGATTTGCATGATTAATATGAGCTAAGTACCCTTTGGTGCTAGCCTAGTTATGATTCCTTAATTGTTTTGTTTCATTTACCTTTACTTCCGTACAATTATTTCTAAGTGTATGCATGCATAGTTCATTGGTAGTCAACCTTGGTTCGGTAGTTTTGAATGGCGGTATAGGCCAATTGCCTAGAGATATGACCAACCGACCTTAGGTGAGCGGATCGAGGCGGAAGGGTAAGATATGACCAACCGACGACCCTTTCTACTTGTGCGATTTGACCAACCGATCACCTATCGCTTGGATGAACTTAAGAATCGGGGGTGTAGTGTCTAAGTTCCTAACGGCCGGCACTCACTATTTTGAATCTAGCATGTAGCGGTACTTAATGACTTGGCTTGGGGACCAGAACAACAGACTTATGACGGTGCTACCGATTTCTCCTGTGGTGGCATCTTTGCCGATAGGTTGTGGCGAATGACCAAATGTCGCCCTCGAATTTGACCCCACCAAGTAATTGGAAGTAGGTAGACGTAGACATAACTAGCTAGGAGGATTGACTAGGTTAGCACCACTATTCCTCAATTGATTTCCTTTATCCATTTATCCGCTTTTATTTTATTACGCATTAGTAGTTTAATTAATTAAACCCTATCGAAACAATTATTATTCTATGACACTAGACTTAGTAATAATCCAACACACATAGCTCTTGGGACGACCTCGGCTTTACCATTTACTACACTACACGCCACCGGTACACTACCCGTTAGTGCATTAGGGTAGACCATAGGCATAGCGAGACACTATAAATATTAAGACACAGTCAAGAAACTCGCATCGCTATCCTTCGAACTAAGTGTACACACGGAGCGTGTGGCAACGTATGATGCCTCCCAAAATGATGAAAGGATCAGGAGAACCTTGATCTACTAGAAGAAAGAAGAGAGATAGCCTTCATCCAGAAGCCATGCACAAGCATAAGATCAAAGGCTACTATAAAAAGGGTCGCCTTCCACCTTCAAGCACTGGGAATATGTGCTACGCCTTAACAAGCAAGCAAAGCGAGTATACCTGTGGAAAGCTAGGACCTACTTGGGAAGGACCTTACATGGTACCGAGGCCTCTGAGAAAGGAGCCTACAAATTGGCCACTCTTTCTGGAGAACCCATCGACAGACATGGAATGGTAATGAACCTTCGAAAGTTCTATGTTTAAGAAGTACTTTAACTTTTTCATTCTTGTAATTAGAAGCTTCTCAAGGAAAGCAAACACTATTGGTAGTTGTCTTAGTTTTCATTTCAAGAATGATGTAATCCTCTCTACCAATTCAATGATAAATAAGAAATTTCCCACAAATCTCTTGCTTCGTTTCTTAAACACAAAGATTTGTTCAACCAAGTCGTTTATGAGTTTCAATGTCGAATACAAGGGCATAAGGTGTAACAAATGCCTCATCATTTAAGCCTACTAAAACATTCACATTAACTCTCCTAGTAGTTTATGGCACTTGTGAAAAATATATACAAAGTCATACTACCTAAAGGATTTGAGATAGAGTGGGTCGCGACCCTCTGTCAATGATCAAATTTGGTTATTATAATCTTGGTGTTGAAATTTACACACAATGAGGTTGTTTAACCTTAGGATGTAAAAGTTAAGCGTCGAAAAAATGGCGTAAGAGAAGTTCACAAGACAAACAAAAATAATAACCAAGTGTGTAGAGGTATTCCCCCACACTATACCATTCAAAAATAAGGGCTAGTGTCGTTGTACTAGCATAAGGAGCCTAAGCCATAATTACGTTGTCTTTGGCCCAAGGCCATACATCACAAATATTCAAATTGTTTAGAGAACCAGACAAGCATTGTCAAATAACATAAATTGTGTTAAAGGGTACATGCCACCCTTGAAACCAAATTACTGCCAACA
The DNA here is from genome assembly GCA_022545495.1 of Chrysanthemum lavandulifolium. NCBI lineage: Eukaryota > Viridiplantae > Streptophyta > Magnoliopsida > Asterales > Asteraceae > Chrysanthemum > Chrysanthemum lavandulifolium. Next base: position 291,317,345 of record CM040239.1, on the reverse strand, counting down.
TGGCAGCCTTCACTCCTGCTTCTTGGGGGAGGGAGTTGGAGATGGTTGAATCGAGGTAGGCTTGGTAGATACTGTCTTCTTGGTAGGAGTCGTAGGCTTAAGCTTGCGAGGCTTCTTGGAGAGGAGGTCTTCTAGAGGTGCCATAGGATATTTGGTAGTTTTAGCTAGGAAGGAGTACTCTGTGGTTGCAAACGCATTTCCTGCCTCATCGTATTCAGCCTTAGATGTGGGACGGTAGCATTCAATCTTGGAGAGGTCCACGGGCCTACCTGTTTTGGTAGCCTCCTCCAACGCCAAGCACCGTCCATAAAAAATAGCTGATTTGATGACCTTCCACATTTGTGCTCCCAACTCATCGTTGTGGTAGAGTTCCATGGCAATATATGGCACCACCTTAGACACAACCTCCACGCGATCCTTTTGTAGCATCTGTATCTCATCCGCAAGCCATCAATCTCCTCGCAAGCCATCAATCTCCTCCCTTAGCTTCACTTCCACCTATCCAAGCCTAGATCTCTCACTCTCCAAACCAGCACACTTCACTTCAAGAACATCATTTTGACCAATGAGTCGCCACCCTACCCTCCTCACCTTGAGTTTGACAATTCGGCTTGTCAACTCGCAACCTTTTGACGGAGGTCTTGAACAGAGGATTCTTCTCAAGGTCCTTCTCAATCTCATCACACTTGGCCTCCAACTTTGCATACCCCGATCCATATGTTTCTTCCTTTCCAACATGACATCCATCTCCGCCTTGCCTTGGTAATGACCCTAAGCAACTCTGCGGTTCTCGCCATTTAAATGATTGTTCAATCTCGTCACTCGCTACATCATTGTCATGCATATCACAAACCTTTTCAATAGACATATTATCCAACAAACCTTTCCATTGAGGGGGTGACATGATCCATAACGGTGGCAAGCCAAAGCATTAGGAAGCTCCTTCGCTTTCTAGAAGGACCGAGTTAATTATGACAATTATCACCCACATGTTTCACAAGGAGAAACTGCTTACCATGAACCTCCACAGATTCATCTGGAAACTCAAAGGCAGACTTCACAATCTTCTTGCCTTCAGCACTCTTTTGCCTCACGGCCCTAGATCTAGAAGCGGGGAGGGGATTCCGCCTCTTGTTGGTTGACTTCACTGCCTTGCCAGCTGTTCCCTTTCGGATTTTCAACCTATCCGCTATCCCAGTGGAACCTGTAACCTGGACATCCTCCTCTGCAGGATCGTTCGAGTCTGCAACATTCTCAACAAGTTGAGAAGGACCCTCCAGCGCAAGGTGCTAATGCAATATGCTCCCGCTTTGGAGTAACCACCTCATTGTTGTTGACGGATTTGGAAGGAGATCCAAGACCGTAGGACTCTTCACTTTTCTCGGCGGCATGAAGCTCAAGTCTTCATCCAGATCACGGTACATAAAGTTCACGAAGGACATTTACGCAAAAAGAAACAAGAAAGAATAAATATCGATTGCTACATTGGTCCTACTTAAATAGAAGTAGAAAACATACTTTGTCCATGGTACATGATAACAGGCTTGGGAGACCCTCCACTGGGCAATCCCACCATGAATAAGATTGGCTCGGGATCACTTGAACATCAATAGGGTATCTAGCCAAACGCGATAGCATGGATCCCTTCAAGACCTCATATGGCAAGGAGTCATTGTATCATTTTACATCAAACATATACTCCTTGCTCTAACAACTCTGGATAGTTGGGTGGGATAAAAGTGTTTTGCACATAGAAAAAATTGCCCTTCCAAGCCGTTATGTTAGTGTATACTCTCCCAAACAGGTTTGGCACATCCCCCTCAGGCCTCTTAGCCAAGTTTAACCAGTTTCCCCCAGGATACAAATTCAAAATACCACTTAACACCTTTAGAGTTGGTTCATAGCCGTATGCTTTACACATTACTATGAATGTGGTCAGTTTGGCTAAACCAAATGGGTTGAACCTAGAAATATGCACCTTGTAGTACTGCATAAACTCTAATATAAGTGGGTGCAGTGGAATCCTAAGGTTGGAATGGCTAAATGCATGCGTGTATAGCCTTACAAAACCTTAAGGAGCATCAAAGATACCCTGATTAGACTTGGGTAACATAATTTTATACTCCGGTGGGATTGGATAATCAGCTAGGTGATCGTGTAAATCTTGTGCAGTTAACGTACATTTTTGTTGCTTAATGATAAACTTGGAATCCATTTAAAAAAAAGCTACAAGCGAGAAGGGATGTTTACCTTTTGGTTTCGGAGCTGTGGCGATCATAGTTTACTGCATGTAGAAAGAGACGGAGAGAGTAAAATGTGATAGGGTTTCAACTACCTCCCTTTAAATACTCTCTTTCACCTCTCTTAAACACCGCACATGTGTCCCAGAAAATTACTCTTATCCGATTTAAATAGTTTTAAATTTTAAAAGAAGTCTTTTGGTCTCCGGTAAATGGGGAATTGTAATTCTCAGTGGGGGTAGAAAAGGGTAGTTAGCATTAAATGCGCTAGTTAAGCGATAGTTATCTTCTAATTAATAAGCTTAGCAATGAGAGGGTATTTTTTCAAGCATGAAGTTGAAAGCAATGCCTCTTCGCTCATATGCCTCACTTTCGACATTGGGGGCTTGATGATGTACCCCGAATAGCTCGAAGGACACTCCTTGAGGCGTGTCAAAGCCCTTCTATTCGAAGGCCCAAGTTAGGATTCCGAATATCCATAAGTGTCAAACCATTCGTAGCACAGAAGGCTACATGCGGGGAATTCGCCATTCGAGGCCCTAAGCCCTTCGGGGTATGGTTGATGAGGGAGTAATGGATAGAGGAACCTCCTGATTTGGTCAAACCCATAATCTCCCTCTCTCCCTTGGCTTCCCCGCCAAGTTTGAGAACGTGGGTCACTAAACCCTAGCGGTTACCCACAAACATGGGACGCCCCCATGTTCTCCGATATTCACGCAACAGTGCCCCGAACCCTATTTCTTCCACTATAAATAGGTTGGACGGGCAATGGATTATGGTATGCTCATTTCACACTCATCTCTTTACTTACACACACTTATATAACCATAACTCATACTTACTCTCACATGGGAGGTGGTTTGCGTGGTCCCCCCGCGTAATCACTTAACGTAGTGTTTTGTATTTCTTATTCTCGTGTGAAAGACAAGTGTTGGCTGGAACATACACCCCTCATACCTTTGATCATCATGGAAGCCTGGTAGTGCAATCTATTGTACAATCATCGACTAACACGAAACTATCATTGTTATGCATAAACAGACGAATGCAGAGTATGTGTCAATAAATATTTGATTAACTTATTTCATGAAGAGAATATAAAAAGAAGGATATAAAATGAGGCTTGGTTTATCTAGAACATGTTTAACTAATGACAGAACTATCCACAACCTAAGCTAAGGGGTGATTTCTCTAAGCCTATGATTTGGGCTTAAGCTTATGTTATATAAGCAGCTTATGGCTTATTAATCAAAAGCTTAAAATCCAATGATAATTATTTGTATTGGTTATCTTTAATAAGCTGATACGCTAGTTTGGTCAGCGTAATTAGGTAAATGGCCAAAAAAGGACATGACTGAATAAGCTTATAGGCTAAAGTGTTTGAATTAGTTCATAGCACTTTCATTTAATTCTTTCCAAATAAGTATTGTAATAAATATATTAAAACTTTTGAAATAGCACTACATTTGTTAAGCATATGAAAATAGCAAAGACATACAAAACACTAAGGGTGTGTTTGGTTTTAAAAAAAAAAAGTCATACTAGCCCTCTTACTCTTACCAAGAAGAGGCGGTTATTCGCTTTACTTGTTTGTTTTTCATCCCAGTCGAGATATGATAAGAGCTAATATGTCTAACTCGGTAAGAGGTGGCGAAAAGATCTTACTACCTCTTATTAACACCCCTTCAACTCATTCATCTTCAAAACCCTTCAACCCATTCATATTTAAATTATGCAAAGCTAGGTTTTAAATTATTTGGTATTGGTTAAGTTACTTTATTGTTGTTTCATTGCTTTAAGCTTATGTTTTATTTTAAGACGATTTATGTAATAGTTTTTATTATGTTAAATTTTGGATATGTATTTGTTGAGGTAAAAATATGTCTTCACATAAACAAGCTTTTATCCTTCGGTCGACTCTTCGTCCAACTCTCGGATTAGGACCCTTCGGACTTGTGAACATTAAGAACAACACGCTGTTAGCCTTGCCTAGGTTTTATCCCTAGACCAAGCTCTGGCGTGAGAATGAGAATATGATATGATTAGAGTTACTGTGTGTAAAAGTAGGGTGAGAGAGTTGACCTAGATGCAATAATTTATCTCCTTTTATAGATAAAAAGTCTTGTCCTTACCTGAGGGTCACGTGGGGTGAAAGTGACTTTTTCGGGCGGGAGTTTGACTTGCTCTGTTTGGCTTCTGCTTGGATCAGGCTTGGGAAACTGACCAAGATTCCTTTCCCTTTATGACTGGTGACGCCATTTAGCCGTTGTATCGGAGGGTTGTGTCAAAACCTTGACGTGTTGCCTGCGTTAACATGGAGCCCGCTTGTTCTTAATTGTTTCGTCAGATGTTCGTCCAAATGGTTTGGACCCTTCGGTTTGGTGCTTTGGATACATACACCAACATGTCCCCCCAGTATCATGTTAATGTATGCATTACATGATATTGGAAGTATCTCATGATGGTACTTGCCGGTGAGTCTTATTTTACTTCGCCCCTTTTTTTGAACGGTGCCAAAACTAATAAATGTTCGTACTGTGACGAGGCGCCATTTTTCTTACCGTGGCCTAGAATGTTGACACGTGGATGCTGACGCGTGTTCTGTGGTGATTTACGCTGACACATCACCGTTTGACACGACGGGACATTTCACCTATCCATTTTTTCCCTATAAATAGCGCTGTCATTTTCATTTTCACCACCGTAAAAATTCTTGCACATACATCGCTTTTCGAAGTTTTTCTTCCTAACGGTTTTTGTGTCCTTCATCTACCGTCGGGTATACTTTAATTTTTCTGCTTTTAAACTTA
>CM040239.1:291293852-291312195 GCA_022545495.1 Chrysanthemum lavandulifolium | reverse complement strand
TTTTCTCGGAAAATGGTGAGACTTGATTCCCTTGATACGTATGTGACACTGAAGGGTTCTTCGATGGTGTTAAGCGGCACCGCTTCACAACCTCATCTAGGCATGGTTCGTAGATGGGTGTTGGTCATTGTTCCAGTCTGTGATACGAGGTACAGAGATATCAACAACCACAACTTCGATATCGGGGCACTTAAGTGCTATGATGACCATAGTTGGGCCACCAACATACCCAGCTCAATACAGCAGATCTTCACCATCCTATCGTATTCCCGCAAACCAATACGCACCAACACATATAATAGATAAATAATCAGAGTGATTAACCAATCACGATTCAAAGATGAAACTTTTAGATATTATGTGATTGAATCTCGAGGCACTCTTAACACTTGGTAGATCCAAGTCCATGGCCGACCAATACACCTTTGTGTAGGGGTGTTATCGGGTCGGGTTGAATCGGTTTTGAATTTTTAAATGTGACCCAACCCAACCCGATGTTATGTCGGTCGGGTGATCGGGTTGTCGGTACAAACTGCTAAAACCATTATGCAATTCTTGTTTCGCCTACATGATAATTCACCAAACCTTTCATAACTTGGTACCAAAATCAATAGTTCTTTTATTTTCCTCAATCAAATGCTTAAACCAGCCTTATGTGGTCGTCATACCTTTGGCTATGACAATGATTATGTGTCCCTGTTTTCATAGGTATGTTGCGTGTATCGACTTCTCGTGTCACCCCCAAATACCTATAGTCTAAAGGAGTTCCGGTCATTATAGAAAAGAGTAAGAATATTTAGCGCAATTAACCTTTATAAGAGAAGATTGATCGCAAAGAACTAACCTAGAATCTCGTGTGATCAAAGCCAAGAGAAGTGATGCCCCACACAATGTGGTCTTGTATCTGCAGGGTTCAATGTGGAATCGAAATTGGTTTATTTTACAACACTAGAACTTTATCATTAACATTAATATAAACCCATCCTTCTTTATATTATCCAAAAGTTGGAATTACATTAGTACAGTTAGCACCATACAAGTACAAAAGTTAATTTCTTGTATCCTTTGTTTCTTGAGATTCAACGATAACTAGATTTCAGTCCAAAAAGAAGGAGCATTAGACCATGTTCTCCAAAATACTTTAAGCTACAATGAGATGAGGAAGTGAAATAATCAAAAGATGCTTTACCACATTCGTCGAATCATTTTTCCCTCCAAGACCAACTTCGATAATAGCAACATCGACATGTGACAACGATTCATTCAATGAGCCTTTTCATAAATATAAAGTTATGGTGTAACGGGTGTTAAAATATGTTTTATCATATATACATGACCTTTCAAATTCAATTAGTGATGACTTGATGTACAAATCTACCTTTTCGATACAAATATCTTCAACCCCAATAAGGTAAGGCGAAAGAGTGGAGGCATTGGCGGGTCCTCTGTGACTTTCTCCTGCCGGTTCTGAGCCAAAATTATCATATATGGATATCGACACTGACTATTAAAGTTCTAGTAATGCATGAATACCTTAAACTGGTTCCAACAACCCCAAAAATACAGTAAAAATTGCTCTTCGGATATTTCCAACCTACACACTCATATTCAAGAAAATATGTTAGAACAGAAACTTACTACAATAGCGTAACATGGAAAGCAATCACTCAACAGATGTAAATGCGTGTTGGTAGAGGAGTTATATTTGCTTATACCCATCCATCGCATATAAGAGTCCACTTCCCTTTTTTAAAATTAAAACTCAAATCAATACCAGCAGAAGATTAACATAATATTTTGTTTATATTTTTGTTTTTATGTTTTACATTGCAAATTATTTTTTCAGTATTTAAGTCTAGTAGTCCTTTCTCCATACACAAAACAGTTTCTATCTAATAATCTTATCAATATTCGTTTATATTACCTCCGAATTGTAAGTGCTTGGATATCAAAAGTTCGCAACATATCCTACATTTTCGCCATTTTCAAGCTAAAACTATATAAATGCTCTTTGTAAAAGCGGTTGTCAATGAGTGATTTTGGTCACCGATTTTTTATGTTAACACTATAGGATGTTTAGGACATTTAAGCGCAATCGTATACTTCTTTAAGCACGTGTAAACTAAAGTATTGTTAGTTTTATTGGTAGGAGCATTAATTATTAAGAATGCAGATTAGTCTTTATAAGGAAGATTTTGTCAAAACAATGAGATAATGTAGCACATCTAAATACATACCCATTAAGACGGAACCTTTCTTTCACACCAATCAGATGAGGAGAGGTAAATAAACTAGTTTTAAAACCACTCTCCCTTAATATTGCTTCACAAAATGTGCACGTTGAACCCGATAAATATAAAATTTCTTAAAACCAATATGTCCAAACTCCATAACATTTCAATATGGGACTTAGTAATAATAAAAGAGTAAAATAAATGGAAAACTACAAGAAGTGTTGATGATATTTGATGAAAATTCAAAATGATGAGAGTACCTTTCCTTTAGTTCCAGCAACATGGATAATGTTAAGGTCATCAATCTGTTCCTTTATGCCTAATATCTCGCATTTCAAGATCATGATGATGACTAATTCAAGAACTTATGACTGGCAAATTAAGCATGAAAAGTTTTTTGTATTCAACTATTTCTTGGTATAACGGCATACATGGTATACTAAATCGATTATTTGTATCAAGTAGAGATGGAAGATGGATGGGCGGAGGAGTCACGATTACTGGTCGAAATCAATTCAGGTTGAAACAGATCATTTTAGCGTTAGTCGAAACAGGATGGGTCGGTTGGGTTGATCCACTAGCCCTTTTATCCAAATTTCACCTTTTACACAAAACCAATGTTTTGATTATGATTACAAAACATGTTATTACAATAGACAATTTAGGAGGTTATATTTAACTTTCAACTTGTTTGACCCATTCCTTTATAAGCTAAATTGTTTTGATATGACCACTTTGTAGCTATAACACAACTGAAATTGATCAACCATATCTAAGTAAATGGGTCGAAATTGCAACCTCTAATATTAAAAATCAAAATCACCTGAATATACATCAACATCCTCTCTAGCTTCGTGTATTTAGCATCTGTATTTGAATTTGCTCCACGTTTTTTGCGTGTGATCAAAGATTAAAGCGCTTCCATGGCGCTTCATGAAAATGCCGATTCCCATTCTTGCATGCTTCGCTGGATAAACTACTACTGTTAATCTTATTACTGTTTGAGAAGACATGTTTGCATATTGTAAACACGAAATATTGGAATATAGCAAAGACAGTTTCAGTTTATTTAGTGTATTCATTAACAAAGATAAAAGTTAAGAACCCTACACACAAAAATGCAAAAAGCTAAACACATTCCAACTATCTTCACATGTGAAGATTAACCTATCTTCACATTTGATCTTCACATGTGAAGATCAACCTATCTTCACATGTGAAGATCCACCTATCTTCACATGTGAAGACAACTAACATTTTAGCGAACACCTGGTGTGCGTTGACAAACAACAAGAAAAAGACAAGTTCAACTTTCATTTTCTTCATCAAGTTTACATAATCATCTAAATTACTCAAACATAACTAATAGCTAACATAAAACATATAAAGCACAATTTTTTTTATCTAGATCAAACATTCGAATAAACTTAATTCGCCTTGAAAATTCATTTCAAACAACTTGCTCAAATGTGAAAATTAGATATTCAATCTCGAAAGACACATTCATCTAGATCTATCTCTTTAATTTCATCATCGGTTTCTAAAATATATAACAATTTACAAAATATATAGAAATAATGAATCACAAGCTTAATTAACACTTACTTATTATGATGAAGATGATAATCGATGATTCTGGTGGTGGAAAGTGGCGAACATAGTGGTGGTTGGTGGTGTTGATGAACCTTGAGAGAGTGTTATTCTTCTTTGATGATTGTTATGAGTGATGGTGAGCATCACGATTATGGTGGTGAATGGTGAACAGTGGTGGTGATCGATGGTGATTACGGAAGACGGTGGTAGACGGTTGTAATTATGACGAAGTAGTGGTGATTTAAACGGCGGCGATCTGCCGGTGGGATCTGCGGTGGTTATGATGATCAGAGAGAAGATGAAATGGTTTTCACCTCAAAATTTGGACGTGTGTGTTTTTTTTATATATATATACACATATTAGGTGTGAGAATTGTTTAAAGTATAGTGTGAGGATTGATTTTAACCATTAGATTTTAAAAAAAGAGGGAGTAAATGGAGGGTCGATCACTTCTGCGTTCTCACAACAAAAGGCCTTTTCTTTTGAACGCTTATATATATATATATATATATATATATATATATATATATATATATATATATATATATATATATATATATATACTAGTTGCCCGCCCAATAAGCGGGCATGACTTATAATTATTTGTTTGTTGTTAATTGTGAATTAAAATACTTTATTTAGAATTGTCAAACAATAACCTTTAAATAATTTTGTTTTGTTTTGATTTTATAGTTTTTGAAATTTTGTTTTTTTAATATTTATAAATAATGTTATTGTTTGTGTCTATGTAATTTATAGGAACGTAATGAAACAATTATAGTTAGTTTATGTTCGTATTTGGTTTTATATGTAAATTATTAATATGTAACATAAACGTTTGATTTTAAATATATTGAATTATGATTGTAAAATATAGTGTAATGTATGTTTGTATTTGTTTTTATATGTAAATTATAAATACGTAACATAAACGTTTGATTTTAAATATGTTGAATAGTATGATTGTAAAATGTAGTTTAGTGGTTTATATACTTTTTTTCTATTTTTATAAGTAAATTAGTAGCAGTATTAAATATAGTGGCAACGTTACTTCAAAGTTTTTTTATTTATAGTTTGGTATTCACTTCATTCCTTTAACATAGACATTTAGTGCAAATAATAGAGATGGTGTTATCTCAACATAAGGTTATGTCAAGTAAGATAATAACATTTAAAATATAAACAACTTAAAAGTTTATCACGTAAAAGCGCGTTAGTAAAGTAATTTTAACTAAACCTTCTTATTTAATTAATGAGAAGCTTTTGAGACTTGTTTGAAAGACATTGTTAGTTTTTTTTTTTTTTTTTTTTTTTTTTTTTTTGTAAATAAGATAACCGTCATAAGTATAAATATGATGTACAAAAAGGATTTTGTTTGTTGTTTATAAAGTTTTGTTTGGAGACTTAAAACAATATATTGACATACAAATCGTAAACACATGTCGCTTAACTAATGTATTATATCACCGGTTGTTTAAATCGCCCTACTTCAATGAACATCATGATTTGATGATACGAAACTTGTAAAATTCACGTTTGCGATATTTTTGAATGAATAGATGAATTTTTATTATATTTGTATATTACCTATCATTTTGTAAGTTAGAAAATACCACTCAATTTTAAAAGATGTATTTATTTTATTTGTGTATATTTTTAAAGAATTGTACATAATACACAAAAGAAAATATAGTCATCGCTATCAATGCATATCATCATTGCTAAAAGAAGTTGATATTAGTGTATACAAAGATTATCGGTATGATTTTTCTGTCTATTATATATCTTGACTTTTGGTTTACTCTCTTCATCCCACCTACTCTATCTTCTCGAAGAAGCCATCAAGAACAGGTTAGTTTTGGTTTAATGGTATCATATATGTTTGTTTTTTAAAAAAATTTTCCTTGTTTTTGATATACGGAGTAGTACTTTTACTTGATCTATCAATCTTTGAATGATTATAGCATTGTTAGAATGATTATTAAGATGATCTTGAATCTGCGATATATCTTCCGATCTTGAGTGCATGTGTAGTAGAGCAGTATAGTTAAAGAAGTTAGTTATCATATTCGTGGATACTCATCAAGAAACATGTTTTTTTGGTAATAATAGGGACGATCAATTGGTGAGTTATGATATTTGGTTAAATGAAGATGTATGTTGAATTTTGTAATATGACTGATGATTTTTTCGTTTAGATTATGATTTGTTTTTAACAACTTTGTTATTCTAGTATATGATTTTAGTTGAAGGAATAGATATTTTTAATGAAGATCAATTAGTGGCGAGATTACATTTGTTATTAGTATCATCAGATGATGAAACATGTTGTATGAGTTAATGATTATTTTAATGATGGTAGACGTTTCATATGGTTAAAATCCAGTCAAAGTGAACTGTTATTGGTAGTTAGGTTTTGTCAAAATTAAACGGTTTTAGTCTTTACAGGATATAAGTTATAAATTGATTTAACATAGTTATTGATAAAGGTAAAAGGTATTAAATTGTTGATCAGATGAAAGGAAGACAAATAATGTATCATAGGATATTGGCGTATATATTTTGTAAAGGACTGTGGAGTATTATATTTGTTTGAAAGTTGTGTTTCATGCAGAAAAGGTAAAACCCCGTGATCTAGAATTAGCTGATTAGTACTTGTGTTTGTAGCTTTGTAACATAAATTAATACGTAAATAGTTTTTTGGATTTAAAGGGAGATGTTTGGAAATAACATTGTTGTATAAGATGGGTAATTGAAACATGGTTGTAGTATAACATTGTAGTTTTTGAAAACTTGAGAGTTTCTTCTAATAGACGTTTGTTTTTTGATTAAATAGAATGACGACTCAATTTATCGTGCCGACAAACACACGAAACTTTAGAACACTGCAGGTAATTTTTAGCCATTGTTACTTATAATATATATATGTTACTAAATTTTCCAATATGGATATCACGAAACTTGAAATTAATTTACGTAGTCCGTTGTTGAATGCAGATTCTACCAAGTGTCTTTACGGATGAACTGTACACAGGCAGTCCATGGCTGTATTTAATTCACAACAAATGTACAATGCACAAAGTATGGATCAAGAAAGTTCCCGGTAATCTTTATGCACTGTATTCGGACGAATGGAAGCAATTTGTTGATGAGAGTCGTTACCGGAACGTGGCAATACTATATTTCATACGTCAAGGAGAAGACATGTACTATGTAACTGCGTATGATAATGCAGGTGCTGAAGTTGGTGGATATAAGAATGTTGATGTAGGAACTCGTAAAAGGCGGTGTTTTGGTATGTTGGAAAGGCTTGACCAGTCAGATGTAAGTAATTTGTCCTTAATTTATTGATGGTCATACTTTAATTGATATTGGATATGATATGTTTAACACATATTTACTTTGTTATGCAGCTGCTTCCTCATCAATTTCTGCCTCAAATTAAGAGACTCAGAGTTATGGTGAGCGGCCGGTGGCTTTGACCGTTATTCAAAATCGCATTCCTCTTCCCCGTAACACATGATATGTTTTAGTGGAGTTGGATGGGATTTCTTGTTTTGGAAGGATTGAAGGTTGATTGCGTATGGTGTTCATCGAGATTGAAGAAGCTACCGTGTCTATGATTTCATTTTCGACGATGGTTTAGAATGCGGTTGGAGAACATACGCGTGTTATTTTGAACGCAAAACCGCTCAAAAAGCTCCATTGACAAAGGTATGTTATTAGATTGTAATTTTCGTGAACATGTGTCTTGCTTTTTTTAAGATTGATAATATTATAGTTGCATCTTTTAATGTCATTGTAATTTTGCAAATGTAGATCCTCGTATGAAACATAAATGTGACTGGTTTAATCACTCCGTTCATGATGATGAGAAAGACTGCTTTTATCAAGATGTTGTGGCTTACGTAACTGACAAAGGTCGCCTGGTAAGCGTTTGTTATATTTAATGCGGGAATGTTTTACTTTTGCAACATACAGTTTCGTTTTACTTTTTGGATTGTGAATTAACTTATGTTTTGTTTATGGAAATCATTTGTTGAATGCAGACAATACCATGGGATTTTGCTGGGCCTTATGAAATGTATAAGTACCACAACGCAGATTCGATACACCATGATGAATCTTTCTATGTGATTGTTGACTGGGGAAAACATAAAGATAGGCCTGACAGTAAAAATCATGTGACTATCAAGACTAATTGGAAGGATGTTGAGAAGAGGTGCGAGTGGGACAAACACAAAAGTGTAAGGTTCAAACTTATGAGGATGGTAAAGGATGAAAAGCAAACGGTGAATGTACGTAAGCCGGTGATGATTCCATTGTTCCATATGTGTTAGAAGAAGATGGTTTGGATGGTTGAATATATTTTGGTACCGTATCAGACGAAACCGTTAGTATGTTGGATGGGAACATATTTTATGTTTTGGTTTATTTGCTGGTGTAGGTTTAATTTCTGTGTGGTTGTGTCTGTCATGATAGTCTTTTGAACAATGCTACCTGATAAGGTGGTTATAAGTTAATGTGTCTTATGTATGTGTAATTAAACTTTAAACTATGGTTTTAAATTGCCACAAACATCAGTTCTATGTATTTGGATGGTCTATATCAGATGTTATTTGTCTCTGTTGGCATCATCGAAAGCGGTATACATGCTGAAGTATGTATAGCTAAGTTGACAACTGACACACTGAAACATGAGTATATTTGGTATTCAGATTTAGAGATTAAAATATTAAGATTCAATAGCGAACGTATTGAAGTGAATGCAGGTTGTTCAGGTGGCGGAGCAAACATTTTTTTGAACCTATGATTACATTTGTTTAAATATGAAGGCGTTTAGTTCGTATAATGAATTTTATTAGTTGCACAAAAATGTAAAGCTAGAATAAAGGATTAGGAGGTTGGCTAGTAAAAGTTTTTTTTGAATTTTCTATAACTCTAAACCCATTTGGTTGCTTTCCTTGTAGCTATTTTTTTTTATTTGTGCAAAGTGACGTTTACATAAAACACAAACCCAAATTCAACTATTGTTTATGTAAAATGATGGATTGTTAGTAAGACGTCGTATATAATTTTTGATCCGTTAATGAATGAATGGTTGTTTGTAAAGTTTAGATAACGAAAATGTATTAATGTCATATAACAATGGACTTAAATTCTAAACAAAGCTTCTTTGTACACAACATTAGTAGTTGATTTTATGCGTACTTCTTCTTCATCACAAAGATAAAATCTTCAATCCTTGTCCTGCTTTTGACCCTTGAAACAATGACTATGTACAGTTGGCGTGAGAAAAAACCGCGCTGTAGAAACAATCCAACTTGTGTTAATGTTTGTCCTTGACTTTTGTTTATGGTCATTGCAAAACACAATGCGACCGGGAATTGTCTACGATTTAATTTAAACGGCATCTTATTATCGAAGGGCTTAACACCATCCTTGGATTGCATAAATTGTACCTACATTACCACCGATATAATCTTGGCTTTATTATGTTGACGCCATCCTCAAAGACTTGAAGCCTTGTTCCGTTGCATAATCCCGCCGCTTGATCTATGTTTCGTTAGCCTTAATATTTTTATTAGAAGTGATGGTCATTCACGATTAGGAACTTTGTAACGTGTGTTAGATATCGTGATAGAATAGTCTACGGCTCGTGGATTGGGCTAAGCTAATTGGTTAAACGTTAGGTATGTTAGCCGCTTGTATGCTCATATATCCCAAGCCCAATCCAAGTCCAACGAAGCACATAGGAAAGCCTTTAGGTTTTCATGTATTCCACCTATAAATACCCTTCAAATGGTCATTTGAGGGGTGTGCTTGAAAGAGTGTGTGTGTGTGTGTTTTTCCGCTGGAATATACAACTTATTGTGTTCATCTTTATCCTCTCACATACACGAATATAACATCAAGTCACCATCTTTCTCATCTTATTTCTAAGCTTTGTTTGTGTTTGTGGTTAACGTTTATACGCCAGAACTTGGGTTACGTGTGTTGGGTTTGCTTGGTTGTGATAAGGTTGATATTATAGTGGTCCTACAATTGGTATCAATCGCCTAAAATGGTTTAGGAGTGTTTGTGTTTGTTTTGAAGGGTTACGTGTAAAGGCTCTCGTTATTCATATTTGAAATGCTTAAAGCTTTAATTTTGCACTCAAAATTCAAGATTCTTGTAGTTTAAGGTTTATTTGGTGCTAAAGTTTCGCTTTTTGCAAAAGTTCAAGCTTTACGTGTTTTAAATCATTTTAAGCTCGCTTTTGGTTCATTGGTAAAAGGTCAACATTTTTGGGTTATTCGAGTGTTTTAAGGCTATCTGTGCAAGAGAAATCGTTTGAATCATCGAAATTTTTTACGCAGAGGTCAAAACCCTAGTTCTACGCAGAAGAAAGTCAAACCACGCATAAGGTTCTACTCATAAGAGTTTTGGTGCGATTCTTCGAGCTTAACGGTGACTCAAGTGCTTCCTCACTTGGATAAGTTTGTGGAACACTTCGACTTTTGGATATCCCTTACACCGTGATAGTGTAAAGGATTTTGGGCAAACCCTAATCTTACGCATAAGCTTAGACTTACGCCAGAGATTACTTTACGCTTAAGTATTTATCCCACGCCTAAGCCTTGTCTTACGATAAGTTAAATCTACGCATAAGTTTTCCTACGCCTAACTTTAAGTTCACGATAAGATCCCACGCCTAAGGAATCCTACGCCTAAGCTTCCCACGATAAGATCCCACGCCTAAGCATCGCTACTCGTAACTTCGTGTTTCACGCCTAAGCTCTTCATTTTCATAAAAAAAAAAAAAAAAAAGGTCAACATTTTGGGTTATTCGAGTGTTTTAAGGCTATCTTTGCAAGAGAAATCGTTTGAATCATCGAAATTTTTTTACGCCAGAGGTCAAAACCCTAGTTCTACGCAGAAGAAAGTCAAACCACGATAAGGTTCTACTCATAACTTTTGGTGCGATTCTTCGAGCTTAAACGGTGACTCGCTGCTTCCTCACTTGGATAAGTTTGTGGAACACTTCGACTTTTGGATATCCCTTACATCGTGATAGTGTAAAGGATTTTGGGCAAACCCTAATCTTACGATAAGCTTAGACTTACGCGTAGATTACTTTACGCTAAGTATTTATCCCACGCCTAAGCCTTGTCTTACGATAAGTTAAATCTTACGCATAAGTTTTCCCACGCCTAACTTTAAGTTCACGATAAGATCCCACGCCTAAGGAATCCTACGCCTAAGCTTCCCACGATAAGATCCCACGCCTAAGCATCGCTCACTCAGAACTCGTGTTTCTACGCCTAAGCTCTTCATTTCAAAAAAAAAAAAAAAAAAAAAGGTCAACATTTTTGGGTTATTCGAGTGTTTTAAGGCTATCTTTGTGCAAGAGAAATCGTTTGAATCATCGAAATTTTTTTACGCGTAGGTCAAAACCCTAGTTCTACGCTGTAAGAAAGTCAAACCACGACAAGGTTCTACTCATAACTTTTGGTGCGATTCTTCGAGCTTAAACGGTGACTCAGTGCTTCCTCACTTGGATAAGTTTGTGGAACACTTCGACTTTTGGATATCCCTTACATCGTGATAGTGTAAAGGATTTTGGGCAAACCCTAATCTTACGCATAAGCTTAGACTTACGCCAGAGATTACTTTACGCTAAGTATTTATCCCACGCCTAAGCCTTGTCTTACGATAAGTTAAATCTACGCATAAGTTTTCCTACGCCTAACTTTAAGTTCACGATAAGATCCCACGCCTAAGGAATCCTACGCCTAAGCTTCCCACGATAAGATCCCACGCCTAAGCATCGCCTAAGCTCGTGTTTCTACGCCTAAGCTCTTCATTAAAAAAAAAAAAAAAAAAAAAGGTCAACATTTTTGGGTTATTCGAGTGTTTTTAAGGCTATCTTGTGCAAGAGAAATCGTTTGAATCACTGAAATTTTTTACGCCAGAGGTCAAAACCCTAGTTCTACGCTGTAAGAAAGTCAAACCACGATAAGGTTCTACTCATAACTTTTGGTGCGATTCTTCGAGCTTAACGGTGACTCGGTGCTTCCCTCACTTGGATAAGTTTGTGGAACACTTCGACTTTGGATATCCCTTACATCGTGATAGTGTAAAGGATTTTGGGCAAACCCTAATCTTACGCATAAGCTTAGACTTACGCGTAGATTACTTTACGCTAAGTATTTATCCCACGCCTAAGCCTTGTCTTACGATAAGTTAAATCTTACGCATAAGTTTTTCACGCCTAACTTTAAGTTCACGATAAGATCCCACGCCTAAGGAATCCTACGCCTAAGCTTCCCACGATAAGATCCCACGCCTAAGCATCGCTCACAGAAACTCGTGTTTCTACGCCTAAGCTCTTCATTTTCATAAAAAAAAAAAAAAAACTGGAAAATTTTGGTCAAAATTCAAATTTTGGGCCTAACTTCAAATTTTTCGTCAAATTTACGCCAAAATTGTCATAACTCAAATTTTTCATACGATCTTAGAATTGATTTTATAGTGAATTTCAAATTTTGAAAAAAAAAATTTACGCCTAAGAACCGAGTTTATTTAGCACGACTTTCGAAAAACTTCAACCGAGCTTAATCTTCATCAACCACAACTCCTTTATCGTTGAATCGATCCTACATCAACTTTATCGATCATACCTTCAAGAATGGCAACTCAACAAGACATTCATGCAGCGGTGCGAAAACCGTCCTCCTATGTTGGAAAAAGGTGGTTATCTTCAATGGACAAGTCGAATGCTTCGTTACATCAAGACAAAACCTAATGGAAAATTGATGATCAAATCCATTGTGATGGACCCTTCATACCTCGACAAGTCCAAGACCCTAGAAATGTCGATGCAACACCTCCCGTCCCACCATTTTTCGCCTTCAAAAGACTGGAATACTCAAGAGGATCAAACAAGTCGAAGCAGATGACATGGCAATTCATATTGTCCAACCTGGTTTACCAAGAGACATCTTTTCATCAGAGACAGCCAGAAACCGCTTTCGATATGTGGGAACGAGTTAGACGACTTTGTCATGGAACATAAATTGGTCAACAAGACACAGAGAAAAAGTTGCTAATCGCTGGGAGAAGTTTACATCTACTCTAGGAGAATCCATTGAATCCTACTATGGAAGGTTCTCGCACTTTAATGAATGAGTCGATCGAAACAAGTTGACACCCGTAACTATCGTGAGCAACATCAAGTTCTTGAACAATCTACCAAAAGAATGGGGACGATATGTCACTATTGTCAACCAAACAAAAGACTTACATCAAGTGAACTTTGATCAACTCAACGATTTTCTCAAACAAACCAAAATGAAGTGAATGGAGTCGTAAGAAAGATTAGCAAAAATCATGATCCATTGGCACTCATTGCTAAGACTCAAACCCGGTGAATACACAACAACAAGCTTCATCATCTTCCACTAACAACAACTTGCAGCAATACTTCCTCAACAACAAAACTATCCACCGAACAACAACATTACGTGAACAAGGTATCACCGATCTTGAAATAGAACCGTAAGAAGCTTTGTCACAAGCATTTGCATTCTTGGGTAAAGTATTCGAGGTCGCTATTCCACACCAACTAACAACAACCAAAGGATTTCATCAAACACTCGCAATGTGCAAATTGCACAAATGTGAATAAGGGTCATCAAGGACAAATGGTTGGAGTTATTGGGAATCAAGATGGATATGCTACTGGATTTCGCATGGGTAATCAAAGTGTTCGAATCGTAACTGGGTCGTAATGTTGGGAATAGAGCAAATGGGTAATCGTAATGGGAATGTTGCAGCTCAACCGTTGGGAATTATGGAAATGTGAATCGTGGTAATCAAAGTTACGTGTTATAACTCACAAGGATTGGGTCACATGGCAAGGAATTGTCCAACTAAGCCGAAAAGAAGGATCTTGCGATCTTTAAAGCTATCATGTTGGTACAAAAGGAACAACTGGACTTCAATTGAGTGCCGAGGAACATGACTTTATGGCTATTATGGATGATTTGAAGACCTCGAGGAACTCAATGCAACCGCATCTTCATGGCAAATCTTCGAGGAGACTAAGTACGACATCGAATCGACACACCTCCCGCCTATGACGCCAACGCAGATTCGAGGTACCAATCATTGATCCATGCTATAACAATGTCATATTTGATGTGTTTACTCATGACGAACAACATTTCGCGACGCCAAGACCTACTTATGATACATACGGACAATCCGAGTTGTAGCAATACTAACTCAAACCCGATGTGGATCCTAGTGGAGGTCAGGTGGCACAAAATACCGAGACCGATGAGGAAACACGTGCTTATTTTGAATCATTAATCAACAATCGTGGCATTGAAATTGAGAAAGTTAAAAGGTCAATCGCGATGTTAAGGCGCGAATGCCAAATTAACCGAGCTTGAGAGTTACAAGGAGAACGAAAAGCCTTTGAATTTCGTAAAACAAAGAATCGAATTAGAAATTGGTTATCGAAATTTGGTTTCTAAAGAACAACTTTGCAAATCAAGTATAACACACTTGATGTGAATTTGAACTTAAAATTAAATCTTTAAACAAGGAAATTTCGATTTAAATAACCAACTTTCTAAACAAAAAGAAATGTTTTCTAATCTTGAAAAGAAAAGAAGCAGTTGATTATCGATTTTTCAAAACGAGAAGATTCTCTTCTTGATGAAATTTTGATAAAATGAGAAAATCCAAACTTTGGAAAATTTGCTTTTAAAACGGGTCATTCGCTCAAACAATCAAGATGCTTTCTAATCAAGTAAATCCGCTTTCATACTAATAATAGAATGGCACTTGGTAATGACCTTCTTCGCTCCTCAAGAAAGCTCAAAAATCTCGTAATGTGTTAAAAATGGAAATGTTTTACATGAACCCATTATTGTTCGTGATTCTCTTGAAACGTTAGAACTATCTCGAGAGAGTAGATCAAAATGAAACAAAAGAATTGAAATCAAACCAATTGATTATAACAAATGGAACAACATTAACGGAATTACTTTTGTTAATCAAAAGAAAAGTCAAAGTTTTCCATCACACCAAGTGTTTCAAACAAAGAATCAACACATGTTTCAAAATCTGCTTCAAAAGCAATGGTTGTCTCAAATTGCCGAACATTGAACAAATGTCTTCAAACAATCCTTTTAACACAAGTGATGCAAGAAGTATTTTAGACAATGTGAAAACTAGAATTACGGATCTTCAAGACACCGTTAAAACTAAAACCACTATTACACCTAACAACCGGTTCTCTAGTTTTGACATCGAACAAAGAAAGTTTTTGAAACTCAATTGCCCCTCACCGAATGCCATCGGTGCAAGGGTAATTCATTTTGAACAAGCGTTTTTGAAAGAAACAACTGACTTTGTCAAGGACCATAAATCCATGGTAAAGCAAGCTAATGAAAGTGTTGAACACATCAAAGTTTTAGAAAATTTAAATGATTCGCTCTTCAAGATGTTCGACTACCGATATTATGTCCATCATTTTGCAAACATATTCTGCTGAAGATCATGAAAGACTCCATCGAGACCTCCAAAATTGTTTCAAAATATGAAAAGCACTTGAAACTTGAAAAGAAAACGCCTCATATTTTAAACAACTGGATCGAAAACCGAGGAATGCAAGTATGACAAATTGTCGATGAGCGTGCCTACAATGACATGAAAGCGAAAATGATCTTTTGAGGGCTCACCGAAAGTCAAAAGGAAAGGCGTGGATACCGTGATTAAAAACCATTGATCATGGAGAAAGCAAATGTTCTCAAACCGTTTCCAAACCAAAATGTCTATTTCTATGCCTCCTCCAAAAGTCAATGAGAAAATGTTTCATCAAAACCAATACTCCACCGCCTTGCCTAAACAAAATGTTGATAAAGGAAAAGCGTTATCGAGAAACCAAAAGTTTTAGCTCCGGCCTTTTTAAGATGAGTACCACTAATGCGTGCCTCCACATCTAAAACATCGGAACAAACGACATAAGTTTAGAAAAGCACTCTAAAGAGACTAGGAAAGCAAACCTCTCTCTAGATAAAATGTGAATCCTAATGAGTGCCTTACCTTCTACAGGACTAGAAATCATCTCTAGGAGCAGCAGAATAAAGCCTAAGAGCAATACAAGGAACAATAGAGTCTCGCTTGCCTCTAAGAGTAGTCGCTTGAATAAAGAGAAGAAAGTAGAAGAACACCCTAGTAATTTACCGCCTTGTAATAAGAAAGACATTTCATCCGAATGTAATGAACCTATGAAATCTGCTAAGTTTAATGAACTGCTTGTTTAACTTACAAGAAATCTTTAACTAATGTTCATGATGATTGTGTTTCTAAGAATGAGATTGTTAAGTCTCATAAGAAGAATGTTCCAAAAGAACTTATGCTAAACGAATAGGAAGACTAGTTGCGAGACTTAGGCTTTACACCATCGATAGAGAGCACTTGGTTTAAAATGTGCGCATCATTGTTAAATTGCACGCATCATTGCATTGCATTTGAAATTTCGCATCATGGTACTTAATGCGAGGTCATTCAGCATTGCGCCACAATTGGCCGCAATTTATCGCATTTGTGTAATGCTAGCAATAGTCGCAATTAGCGCAATTTGGAATTTGGGCTGATTTGTAAACCATTTACATAAAGCCTAACTATTTTAATGAGGACCTTAGTAAATAACGTTCATAAAAATATGCATTGAATGCCATAATTTTTGCCTTACATCCCAATTACCCCATTTTTATTTCATTCAAGCTCGTAGTGGTGCCAATTGATTCTACAAAGTGAGCAAATTTTTACTTTAATGCATAATCAAATAGTTTTCTTCCTCTGCTGTGTGATTCAAGTTGTAAACTCACATATTCTTTTGATTATAATAATCACATATGTTATATCGTTAGATACAAAGTTAGTTAATTTCTTTGATTCAACGTTAGACCCCATACGCTGTTCAACTTTGAGTAAACTTTATAATATTATCTTTTGCTATTGATTTTATTATGAGTAAATTATAATTCTTTGTTACTGATAAAACTTATAACCTGTAAATAGTGATTTATTTATAAGTTTATTGCATTTACTTAGTAGTTGGTAAAAATATACTATGTATGAATATAATTTTAATTTTTTTAATACTAAACGCATCGCGTCTAAATTGCGCTCGCATTCGCATCACGCATTACGCATCGGCCTCTGGGACCTTGAGCGCATCGGATCGCAAAACGCAATTTTAAACCAAGAGAGAGCATAATGTTTACTTTAGGGATGACATCTGGAAACCAACGGGTAGAACTTTCACACCCGTAATGGTAGAATGAGTGATGAGCCTATCTTACCAATAGATGACTTCTATGAGTGTGATCAAGATTTTACCTCTAACCCAAAGGAACCAAAATAAAACGGTTTCCAAAATCTTCTTCTTCGTGATTGGCGTGTTATCGAATATGTCTTTGGATCGTCGACTCGGGTTGCTCCAAGCACACGACCGGAATCAAGTCACGATCAATTTCGTCGGCAATTCATGGAACCGTGACGCTTCAAAATGATCATGTAGCGCTATCATGGGTTATGGAGATCTACCTTTGGAAATTATTTGATCACTCAGTTTACTATGTCCAAGGGTCTGGACACAATTTGTTCTCACAAGGCCTGTGATGCGATTTAGAGGTTGCTTTAGGAAAAATGCTTGTTTTAGAAACTTGGATGGCAATCGATCTCTTAACGGGAATCGTGATACAAACTTGTATGCTATCGACATCAATCAAATGGCCTCTTCATCACCAATATGTCTTATGACACGAGCATCCGAACTCACCCGGTTGTGGCATGGAGGTTATCCCATCTCAATTCGACACTATCAACAATCTTGCCAAAGACAACATCACAATGGACTTCCAAAGTTCAAATACACCAAGGATCACTTATGTCCATCATGCGAACAAGGAAAAGCAAAGAGCATCATATAAACCCAAACCGCACCTAGTTCGAAGCAAGGTTGCATATGTCGCACATGGACTTATGTGGCCCAATGAGAGTTGAAAGCATTAATGGGAAAAGTATATTCTTGTTATCGCCGATGATTATTCAAGATATACATGGGTTAAGTTTCGAGATCAAAAGACGAAGCACCGTGCATCATCATCACCTTCAAACGATTCAAGTACTTCTTCAAGCTCCAGAAGAGTTGTAAGAATGTATAAACGCACTAAATTCACAAATCGTGAGTTAAGAGCTTATTTTGAAGATGTTGGAATTACTCATCAAACATCGCAGCTAGAACTCCACAAAGAAATGGGTAGTTGAAAGAAGAAATAGAACTCTTGTGGAAGTCGCCGCACAATGCTAATCTATTCTAGTGCACCGTTATTTCTATGGGTCGATGCGTTGCTAACGCTTGTTTCACTCGTAACCGATCCCTAATCCATCCAAGATTCAATAAAACCCCATATGAGCTTGTGAACAATGAAACCGGATATCTCTTACTTTC
>CM040239.1:290616782-290693652 GCA_022545495.1 Chrysanthemum lavandulifolium | reverse complement strand
TAAAGCAAGTCGCTATGAAGAAAATAATCCGTGAGCTAAGTCGCTAGCTTGAAAAACCTTATAAACATCACTTTTCAATCCAAAAACAACCCAACCAAGATGATTCAAGCTTACCAAATGAAAACCTAAACACTTGTGATGATTCTAAACATAAAAGTACTAACAAAATTCAAACTTTAACACAAGAAATCAACCAAATGATGCAAAAACCACTAAACTTTTCAAACTCAAAACCACCTAAAAACCACTAGAAATCCAAAGATGTGCAAGATATGATCCAACCATGGCTCTTGATACCAATTGTAAGATATAACTTTTCACATACACATCAAACCATAACACAAAGTATCATATAGATGGAATTCTAGAGAGAAAGTTAGAGGTTTAGGGAACTTAGTGAGAGAAAGTGAAAGATATTATATAGCTCAACTCTCTACCTTGGAAGGTAGAGAGTATTTATAATCTTACATAAATCGCCACACAGCAATTTGTGGATCGAGGTGATACGGTGGGTAAAGACCCGTCCGTCCTCCACGGTGTTACTTAACTAAATACTACATAACTTAAAATAACTACGACTACGAGCTTTCTAACGATTACATATACTTGAGGTGACCGACTCTTTAATACACGAATTTCTAATTCCTAACAAAACGACCTTGGTTCGGTTTAGGTTTTACTCCAAAAGACTACTCTCTGAAACTAAAAATTCGGATTCTATATATAAGATTACATTCGCGAGCGGCGTCACCCTTTAATTTGTGGCGTCGTGGTCGCATCATTAGGGTTTCGTCTTGGCCATGTTAGTCTTGCGGCGGCATCACCTTATGCTTGTGGCGCGTTCCTTTAGTCTCGATGCCGTGCGGATCAAATCTAGGCCGTCGAGTTGCGACGACCTACTCTTTTAAAGCCCTGACACCGTCACATGTAAATAAGCAATTTAGCTCTTGAGTCACAAAAATGATGCGACGGCGTCATAGATAACACCGACGCCCGTCCCTTCGGCCCAAGCATCACGAGTGGCTCGATTCTTGACTTTGGCCATTTTCTTCGTATATTCGCGCTTTTCGTCCGAATAAGTGTCATTCCAGATTTTGCCTTCAAGATACCTAAAAGTGAAAAGGAACGATATTAAGTAATAACGGATACAAAAGTGATCAAATAAGGGCTTAAGCGACCCTAAAAAGGTACATTTAAAACCTTATCAAATATCCCTACACTTGGTATTTGCTTGTCCTCAAGCAAATGTGCTTTTAGCCAATTAATTTATAAGTTAGGGGTCATGAAGCATTGGTTTAAAACAATCCACAACACATATAAGCCCCGTAAAAGTAATAACAAGCACGGAAATTACACACTAGCACCTCACATGGGGTGTTTGGATACTAACATCTCTCGGGTGTATATGAAATATATCAAAGTGGAAATGGAAGATAAACACTCATTAACCGGTCCTAGTACATAGATTACCATAGGCTTGAGATTAGATCAAACCTCCATCGCTTTGGCGTAAGCACCTAGGAAAGACTATCAAAGAGGTCTTTTAAAGGGTTGTAATGTTAAGCTTCATCGATGAGTGTGTAAATACTCATCATTTTAATCAATCTGAGCGCAAAACGTCTAAAATGCTCGAAATGCATCAAAATATCGAAAATATTCCAAAATTGCATTTTATATATTTGGATGCAAAATGTTTAAAATCGAGGATGAAAATGAGCAAAGTTTGCATAATTGGCGCTTCAGTCCCCAAGTTTCTAAAATTGTCAAAATAGTCCCGAGTCAAAATTTCAAAGAAAAATCACCAAAGATCCTTTTAAATCATAACTTGTCAAAATTAGTCCTTTGGTGAAAAATATCAAAAGTTTGAGAAAATTACAAGTTTGGTCCTCCAACTTTGAAAATTGGCAAAATGGCCCTTGGAAAATTGAAATTGTCAAGTTTGGTCCTTGTACTTTTGAGATTGTCATTTTCACCCTTGGATCAACTTTGTGAATTTGGCAGATTAGCTCCCTGAATTTTCAGAATTTGCAATTAGGTCCTTGTTATCATTAGACCCTTCACTAACATTTTTGGACCTTGACACCAATTGACCCCCTGTCAATAACCTTTTTGGACCCCTTTCTATTATTAACTCCCCCGGTCAACACTGGTCAAATAACCCAACACGCGCCAAATCCTTCTTCCCTTCCACTTGCTTTACGCAGTTTCCTCTTTCTGTGACTCAGCTCATATCCCCCACCTTATCACTCCAAACACATCCTCCGAATAGCATTGATTACTTCACCCTCTTCACACTCAATCCCCACAACAGGTTAAATCCAATTTTCCCGCCAAAACACAATGAATGTCCAAGATCATTCAAACTCATCCAATGGCTTAAAGAGGAGGTGGGAACTGCTCAGAGAGGATAGAGAAGCAACTTGGGTGTATAAAAGAGGAGATAGAGAGAAGAAAAGGGAGTAGTTAGTTTTTATAAATTTTCCTTATGTCGTTTTTAAGATTAATGTCTTAGTTTAAATGAAAATGGTGTAATTTCAGTTTCCATGTCTCACTTTCAAGTTAACAAATCATTGTATTAAGCTTTTGAGTTTTCAATCCAAGTTTTAGATAAATTCCATGTTTCCTGTCACTGTTGCAAATTTCATTCTAAAATTCTTATGTTTAAGCTTTCAGTAGCTTGTGTTTGATCTCAAACAAGTTTGTATAAGCTTATGATAGCTTTGTAAAAGCTTACATTCAAAGTTTAAGTGATTTTAGGTTCATGGTCAATAATAGTCAACTGTTGGAGCAAATTGGAATTAGAAATGAAAACTGGTGTTGCAGAGCCTTGAATGGGGTTTAAATAGATTAGGTTAGAGTGATTCTGTGTTTGGTTTAGCCTGCAACAACATTTGGACACATGTGAGTTTGTATTTCATTTTTCAATTTCTATCCACTTTGCATATTGTGCTTGTCTGTGTATTTGTGATCATCATTAGTGTAAACCTGTTAATATAGTTCTATTATGATTATGTAAGCTTAGTTTGATCATTTATTGTAGCTGTTTAAGTTTTTATCTTAGAGTTGATTGCATAACAGTTGGTATAAAGGTTGTTTGGATCAAGTACTTAAACTGCTCTAGAGGTTGGTTCAGTGGGTATTACATGTTGAGTTAAGTTTGTTTAGTTAATATTCACTCATATCAGTCTCACTTTGTGCCTGCTAGCAGTGAAAGTCAAAAATTCACCTTATCTGTCTTAATTTGTAAGTTGTTGTGGTTTTGGACAAGCAAAAGTTTGTTTTGTGTTTGGAAATCTTAGAACTAGCTTGCTTTAGTTTAATTTCATCTCAATATATCATTTTCAGTTCAAAAATCAAGATCAAATCTCATTTAAGTCAACCTTTCTATTTCTATGTCAAAAGTCAAACTGAAATCTCAGTTTTGGCCAAGCTAGAGGGATTTTTTTGTGAACTCATTTCTGGGTCAATGCAAGTGAAAATTGTATGTTTAAAAACCTCAGCTGGTCTTGTTTCTTATTAGCATTTTTCCAGATTTTTATCAAATTTGTAGATGCTTCATAAGAGCTTGTTAAAATGGTACCAAATGCCCTGTGCAGGGCATTAAGCCTGCACAGGGATTTTCCAGGTTTTGCAAGGTTTGCACAGAGCTCATCTTAGCTCACTAGGGTCTGATTTTTGGTTTACATGTTCTTAGCCAGGTTATCTTGAGGTTCCAATAATTGCTTTCTAATTTCCAGCTTATTTGAGTACTTATTGATAGGCTGCAAGTTGCCTACCCAAATCTGTTTTAGCTTATTAGTTCAAAATACCAAATCTGAGTAATTTGCTATTCCAGTGGTTAGGGCTTGTTGTAATCTGTTGCATTTTGGTTCTTTAAGCTTATTTAAGCTTCTGTTTTAGTTGGGTGCTTATTGGTAGCCATTTGCTTATTCTAGTGCTTATTTCACAAGCACTTGCAACATCAGTTTCTATTTCCTCCAAACAAGCACCTGTTTTTCCATTAGCTTCCTAATATTATTTTACGCTTTTCCTGAAATTTTCAGATTTTTCCAAGCTTGTTTGCTATTTTCTTAATTTAAATTAGTTTTAAGCATTTTTAAATAGCATTTAATACAAAAATTAAGAAAAGGTTCAAAAAATAAGTTTTCATTTTCTTAAGTTAAGATAAATATAAAAGCCAAAAATATTTTTCTAGATTTTCTTAGTTAAATTTGTATTTTAAATAATTTAATTAGTTTTAATAGTTTTTAATTCCTAGAAAATACAAAATAATCGGAAAAATACAAAAATAGTTTTGAAAATTCTATTTTGATATTTTAGACTTTTCCAAGTAATAATTTTATTTTTTTTAGCTTTATTTCCTAATTTCTTGTATTTTAGGTAATTATTTAATAGTTAAAAATAGTTTTAAATTAATAATAATTAGAATAATAGTCATAAAAATAATTTTCTTTTTCTAAAACTTTTCTTGTATCATTAGGATTGTAAAAATATCATTTTCATATTTTTAGGGTTAATATTGTGTAAGTTTCACATTTTTATTTATCGTCGTAGTTTTTATTTCAGCTTTGTAAAAACATAAAAACAAAACATCATTTTAAATATAGTGATAGCGTTTATTTAATAGTTTTATCTTTTAACTTTCTTTAATTTGCATTTAAGCCATTGTAATTTGTTGGCTTTTTACGTAGTTATAATTATAATCAAATCCTTTTTACATTCAAATTTCGATCACTTTCGTTTGATAATCCATTGCATAGCTATTTGGGACATAACGACCGGGAAACACTATACTCCTCGGATCTTTATTGCATTCGTGCTTAGGCGGTTTAAGCTTATTACGGTCGGCCATTCACAAGTGGCGGCTTGAGCGATTTAGCTTGTTGTTTGCACGCATCAAATTTTTACGCGCCATTCTTGAAGTTGTCTTGATTATCTTCCGTTTAGCGATTAGTGATTTGCATCTTCACTCCTTGTTTATACCATTTGTATGTGTTTATATTTTCTTTTAAAAATCAAAAACCCAAAAAGATTTTCATTCTTTGTTTTTGCAAAATGTTTTTCAAAAATACCAAAAATATTCATCTTTACCCTCTTACCCTTTTTGATTCTTTATCCCTTTACCCTCTATCCATTTGATTCTAACTTCTTCTATTCTCATGGAATATCTCAAGGGGCAATTGGGACGAGTTGAAAACATCAAACTTTTACACAAATGTCAAGAATTGTGTTGTTCGTGATGATCCATTCATTCTGCGTAGGAAATGGATCGAGAAACCGGGTGACAAAGGACCGGTATTTCTCCTCGATAATGGGAATGCTAAATCGTCCAACCTACGGTTATCCAAAGATCTAAACCCTCAATTGCTCCTAAGCCGTCTAGAATTGATTCTAAACTTTCACGATTTCTGATTAAAAGCAAACATGCGAAATTTAGACCGGTGACTAGCAAGAATGACTTGCTTAATCTTCACGTTCTCAAGAACCGTAACCGAGAGACCATAATGGAAGTGGTGGAAATTGCTAGCTCTCGAGCACACCACTTGTCCCACCTCCCGATTTTTAAAATGTTCTTGAGACTTGATAGTCATTCGGATCACCATGTTGGTTTTGTTGATTCTTTGAATAAAATGATCCTTCTCATAACTCTCAAATGCAATCGTTTATTCCTTGTGTCGGTTGTGGTGAGCCTCTTTGGTTCACCACATCGTTGGTGTACGATGTGTACAATGTGGTAATGATATTCATAATGGGAGTTGTTTGTTTTGTGGTTCGAGGAATTCATTTGATTATGATCCTAATCAGAACTCATTTAACGACTCCTCAAACTTTTCCAATTACCCACCACAGCCCGACTTATCTTCATATAATCAACATACCTGCTGTGAATTTTGTGGAGGTCCTCACCAAGGATTTGAGAGTCAATCCGGAAACACGTTTGTCTATGAACAGTTTTCCAGTGATGCTCAGAACTTTGGTTATAACCAAAATCCATATGATTCACCAGTCGGACTCAGCAGTTTCTTGTTGTAGTCTTATGGAGGTCCCACTTCGACTCGATTGTCAAATAGGAACCCATTTCCTTACAACAATCATGACTCTCACATGTTTGATAATTTCCAACCTCCACAAAGACCATACTGGTTCAAACTCCACCGAGCCGTTGTCTCAAGAAATCTCCACGATTTTGAAACCGCAATGAAAACACTTGATGATATGATTAGTAACTTTAAGAATCAAGTGAGTGGTGAAAGACCATGGAGAATTGCTTGTCAAGAGCGAGGCCCGCCAATCTAGGGAAGAATTATTAGTCCTAGAGCAAGCGGCTCTAAGGCGTTCCCAATTTCTTAAGGCGCTCTCTATGATGATGACGAGGAGAATTTTTATCCTTTAAAGATAATAGTTCTCAACTCCTCGGTCATTGATATCCCGTGAGCTTGAGATTCCATCTCAAACAACCCAATCGCACCCAAGCTCCCACTCACTCTCTAAACATGGGGATGAGCATCTTGACCTTGTTCACGAAAAGGAATCGGATGAATTCATAAAGTCTAGTGTTGAGAACCTTGTCCCAATCCGAGAGAGTCACAGTGGAACTCGATCATATGTGTGATTCTCTTTCCCTCTTGAGTGTTTAAATGATCATTTGAAACTTTCTCCGATTTTAGCGACGATTGTGCTTCCTTTGGAAACATCGAGTTTGTTGAGGCATCACTTCCACAATCGATCTTTGATCATCTTCTTGAGGAGTTCTCCGGTGAGCTCACTCACATCAATCCACTCTTTGATTTGAAGCCGATCACGGGAGGCCGAAAATATCGCGATAATGATCGTTCACTCACTTCTTATCCCAACGGTCCAATGGAGAATGTTGATCACTTTGTTCCCGAAACATTCAAAGCTACTTTCACCAATCCTCTATTTGAATTTGACTCAATTCACTTCAATTTCGAGAATCCACTCTTTGATATTGATTGAGGATAGTGATGAGTCTACAATGGAACAAGAGTTCACAATTTCACCTCATGTGAATGATTCTCTTCATGAAGAGTTCTCCGGTGAACTCTCTCATGACATATCTCCTCCGGAACATGATCATTTCTATTTTGATCTTGAGGATGATATTAGCTCGGAGGAAGGTATACTCTATCATACGAGTTTGCTTATTAATGACACTACCTTCACCCTTCCTCCCGATATGTCTACATTTGAGGATGAAGAATGGATTTTGATTGTTATCAAAACCTTTCTTCCTTTCCTCAAATATCTGGTGATTTCTCTTCATCTTCACTCCTTCGGGAATGAAGACACTATCTTTGACCCCGGCATTTTCATTTATCATTTTTGAGCCGGTTCTATGTATATCTCATCGGTGTGGAACTTTCACGTGCTTCAAATGTTTGTCCAAACATCTTGACCGAAAGTCCGATGGAGATTGTTTCTTCCACTTTGCTTCCCATGAACCAATGAATTCGGGTCGAGTCAAGCTAGCGACTCGGTAATCAAAAAGCATAGCTAAACATGGGTTTTCACCGTGTGTACCACCTTAGTGTGGGGGATTGCCCCACATGTTATATATATAAGTATTTAAAAAAAAAAAAAAAAAAAAAAAAACTTTCTAAATAATGGTCGTAGTATTTCCCTTTTCGTTCTTTGTTTCGGCATAACCTGCGGTACTTTGAATATTGAGGGCAATATTCATTTCTAAGTGGGGAATTTCACGAATTTTATCATATAATTATACCAATTCCCGTTTTGGCCAAATTTTTTTTTGGAGTAAGTGTTTTACACTTACTCATTTAGTTATCGATCCACCTTGTCTAATAAACAAAAGTTGGCTAATCCAAGAGCAAACGGCTCTTGGTAAAGATATCTCAAATCCGTTGACGGCTTGCAATTTGCCCAAAATTGTATGGTATTCGCTCACCATATCCTTAAAAGTGAAGAGTTGGCTAGCCATGCAAGTTTATGGCTTGTGGTAAAGGCGTGGAAAACCATAATTGGTAATCACTCACCAAAGATATATTGATAATTTATCTAAGAGTTGGCTAGTCCGAGCAAACGACTACGGTAAAGACAAAATTAAATCCGTTGAAAGTCGGTGGTTTGCTCAAAATCACATGGTTATCGGTGTACCATGGTTCTTACTTGAACTGAAACATTTGGCTACTCGAGTAATGGCTTTTGGTAAAGAGATTCAAACCCATTAGTTTTTCTCAAAAGATTGCTAGGGACTAGCAATAGTTTAGTGTGGGGATTGATGAGTGTGTAAATACTCATCATTTTTAATCAATCTGAATTGCAAAACGTCTAAAAATGCTCGTAAATGCATCAAAATATCGAAAATATTCCAAAATTGCATTTTATATGTTTCGGATGCAAAATGTTTAAAATCGGATGAAAAATGAGCAAAGTTTGCATAATTGGCGCTTCAGTCCCCCAAGTTTCTAAAATTGTCAAAAATAGTCCCTGAGTCAAAATTTCAAAAGAAAAATCACCAAAGGTCCTTTTTAAATCATAACTTGTCAAAATTAGTCCTTTGGTGAAAAATATCAAAAGTTTGAGAAAATTACAAGTTTGGTCCTCCAACTTTGAAAATTGGCAAAAATGGCCCTTGGAAAATTGAAATTGTCAAGTTTGGTCCTTGTACTTTTTGAGATTGTCATTTTCAGCCCTTGGATCAACTTTGTGAATTTGGCAGATTAGCTCCCTGAATTTTCAGAATTTGCAATTAGGTCCTTGTTATCATTAGACCCTTCACTAACATTTTTGGACCTTGACACCAATTGACCCCCTGTCAATAACCTTTTTGGACCCCTTTCTATTATTAACTCCCCCGGTCAACACTGGTCAAATAACCCAACACGCGCCAAATCCTTCTTCCCTTCCACTTGCTTTCTGCAAGTTTCCTGCAACACACAACTCCAACTCATATCCAGCCTTATCACTCCAAACACATCCTTCCAAATAGCATTGATTACTTCACCCTCTTCACACTCAATCCCACAACAAAGTTAAATCCAATTTTCCTTAAAACACAATGAATGTCCAAGATCATTCAAACTCATCCAATGGCTTAAAGAGGAGGTGGGAACTGCTCAGAGAGGATAGAGAAGCAACTTGGGTGTATAAAAGAGGAGATAGAGAGAAGAAAAGGGAGTAGTTAGTTTTTATAAATTTTCCTTATGTCGTTTTTTAGATTAATGTCTTAGTTTAAATGAAAATGGTGTAATTTCAGTTTCCATGTCTCACTTTCAAGTTAACAAATCATTGTATTAAGCTTTTGAGTTTTCAATCCAAGTTTTAGATAAATTCCATGTTTCCTGTCACTGTTGCAAATTTCATTCTAAAATTCTTATGTTTAAGCTTTCAGTAGCTTGTATTTTATCTCAAACAAGTTTGTATAAGCTTATGATAGCTTTGTAAAAGCTTACATTCAAAGTTTAAGTGATTTTG
Source organism: Chrysanthemum lavandulifolium (assembly GCA_022545495.1). NCBI lineage: Eukaryota > Viridiplantae > Streptophyta > Magnoliopsida > Asterales > Asteraceae > Chrysanthemum > Chrysanthemum lavandulifolium. The sequence continues at coordinate 290,684,196 of CM040239.1, read as the reverse complement.
GGTTCATGGTCAATAATAGTCAACTGTTGGAGCAAATTGGAATTGGAAATGAAAACTGGTGTTGCAGAGCCTTGAATGGGGTTTAAATAGATTAGGTTAGAGTGATTCTGTATTTGGTTTAGCCTGCAACAACATTTGGACACATGTGAGTTTGTATTTCATTTTTCAATTTTTATCCACTTTGCATATTGTGCTTGTCTGTGTATTTGTGATCATCATTAGTGTAAACACATTAATATAGTTCTATTATGATTATGTAAGCTTAGTTTGATCATTTATTGTAGTCGTTTAAGTTTTTATCTTAGAGTTGATTGCATAGCAGTTGGTATAAAGGTTGTTTGGATCAAGTACTTAAACCGCTCTAGAGGTTGGTTCGATGGGTATTACACTGCTGAGTTAAGTTTGTTTAGTTAATATTCACTCATATCGGTCTCACTTTGTACTGCTAGCGATGAAAGTCAAAATTCACCTTATCATCTTAATTTGTAAGTTGTTGTGGTTTTGGACAAGCAAAGTTTGTTTTGTGTTTGGAAATCTTAGAACTAGCTTGCTTTAGTTTAATTTCATCTCAATATATCATTTTCGGTTCAAAATCAAGATCAAATCTCATTTAAGTCAACCTTTCTATTTCTATGTCAAAAGTGTTGAAATCTCGGTTTTGGCCAAGCTAGAGGGATATTTTTTGTGAACTCATTTCTGGGTCAATGCAAGTGAAAATTATATGTTTAAAAACCTCAGTTGGTCTTGTTTCTTATTAGCATTTTTCCAGATTTTTATCAAATTTGTAGAAGCTTCATAAGAGCTTGTTAAAATGGTACAAATGCCTGTGCAGGCATTAAGCACCTGCATTGTGATTTTCCAGGTTTTGCAAGGTTTGCACAGAGCTCATCTTAGCTCACTAGGGTCTGATTTTTGGTTTACATGTTCTTAGCCAGTTATCTTGAGGTTCCAATAATTTCTTTCTAATTTCCAACTTATTTGAGTACTTATTGATAGTCGCAAGTTGCCTACCCAATCTGTTTAGCTTATTAGTTCAAAACACCAAATCTGAGTAATTTGCTATTCCAGTGGTTAGGGCTTGTTGTAATCTATTGCATTTTGGTTCTTTAAGCTTATTTAAGCTTCTGTTTTAGTTGGGTGCTTATTGGTAGCCATTTGCTTATTCTAGTGCTTATTTCACAAGCACTTGCAACATCAGTTTCTATTTCCTCCAAACAAGCACCTGTTTTTCCATTTTTCTTAGCTTCCTAATATTATTTTAAGCTTTTCCTGAAATTTTCAGATTTTTCCAAGCTTGTTTGCTATTTTTCTTAATTTAAATTAGTTTTTAAGCATTTTTAAATAGCATTTAATAAAAAAAATTAAGAAAAGGTTCAAAAAAATAAGTTTTCATTTTTCTTAAGTTAAGATAAATATAAAAAGCCAAAAAAATATTTTTCTAGATTTTTCTTAGTTAAATTTGTATTTTTAAATAATTTAATTAGTTTTTAATAGTTTTTAATTCCTAGAAAATACAAAAATAATCAGAAAAATACAAAAATAGTTTTGAAAATTCTATTTTGATATTTTAGACTTTTCCAAGTAATAATTTTATTTTTCTAGCTTTATTTCCTAATTTCTTGTATTTTAGGTAATTATTTAATAGTTAAAAATAGTTTTAAATTAATAATAATTAGAATAATAGTCATAAAAATAATTTTCTTTTTCTAAAACTTTTCTTTTATCATTAGGATTGTAAAAATATCATTTTCATATTTTTAGGGTTAATATTTTGTAAGTTTCACATTTTTATTTATACGTCGCGTAGTTTTTATTTCAGTTTTGTAAAAACATAAAAACAAAAACATCATTTTAAACATAGTGATAGCGTTTATTTAATAGTTTTTATCTTTTTAACTTTCTTTAATTTGCATTTAAGCCATTGTAATTTGTTGGCTTTTTCTGTAGTTATAATTATAATCAAATCCCTTTTTCTGTTCAAATTTCCCGATCACTTTACGTTTGATAATCCATTGCATAGCTCGCTGGGACATAACGACCGGGGAAACACTATACTCCTCGGATCTTCATTGCATTCGTGCTTAGGCGCTTTAAGCTTATTACGGTCGGCCATTCACAAGTGGCATTGAGCGATTTAAGCTTGACTGTTTGCACGCATCACTTCTGATGAGGAAACAAAGGGTTTGGTGGGATAGGCTATTTAGTGGTGGCAAGTCAAAATCTTTTTGTTACAAGCATGCCAAGAATGGCGTTGCTTTAAGACTCGACACTCTAGACTCTAGATAACTGAAACAAACAAACATAAATTAAAGATAGATGCAGGATGGTAGCCCGTATGTTTTTGTTTTGTTTTTGTTTGTTTTTTTTTTTTTTTTTTTACACTTTATTTTTTTTTCTCTTTTCTATTTTTTCGATTTTTTTTTCATACGGTTTACTCTACCATCCTCTGGTAACATCAAATGATAGGATTTATAGGCACATCCCTACACTTGCGTTTTATTACTCTAACACTAATTTGACCCGAATTGAAAAGATCAAACACTTGGAGTACATTATTACGCAAATAAAGGGAATTTGAATTTAACGTTCCCTTCCGTCATTTCATAAACTTTAACTTTTCCCATGAGTCCCAATCGTCCTAAAGCGTGTACAAAGGATATGACTCGACTTAGCAACTTATGCAAGCAACTAGATAATTGAACTAAGGGTTTAGTGTGATAACAATAATGCACTAAAAGTGAGTGCATACAAGGTAGGCTAAGGCGATTTGGTGTACATTTGGGGTGGGGTGTAAATAATGCTCTTCATTGATATTCGGAAAACCGAAACATCCCGAGAATCGCGAAAGGATAGGCTCAGGGGTTTACTAGGGGTATCGTGTACTAAAGATGAGTACAACGCAGGTGTGGGGAATTACTCAACCGATGTGGAAGAATTAATTATATTATGGGTATCAAACAAGGTTTATCCTAATGCCTCTTATCATTTAGTTATTCCTAACTACACAAGTGTAGTCTTACTAGCAATCTCGGGATGCATCACAAAACAAGTTCTAGAATCTATTATACTACCGGTTCACATACTAAGCATTAAAGATGAATGCTTTAATTCCTACTAATCTAAGGGCGATCCTCACATTTTGGGTGGAATTTAAGTGGTAAAGGGTTTTGTGCTAGTCATATAACTTCCTATCCATGAGACGCTTTTCTTAAGACTAATGGCCCACTCCTATATGTCATGAAAAATTTTAAATTTGGTGCCAAAATTACCCTAACCGACATTTTCTCATGGTTTATTACACAAATGCAATTGGACAAAGCAAATAATCAAGGATAAGTATAGTTTCAAAGTTCCCGTTTTATTTTCCCTCCCTACACTTAAACTAAACATTGTCCCCAATGTTCTCCGAAAGTATCAAAGTTATGATATGGAAGGTAATAAAAGATGAAAGAAACTAGTACTCCCCTGATTAGCTCGGTAGGATCCGTGTAAAGTGGTGGTTATATTTTTCTTCAAGAAGAACGTTTGCGTGAAAAACTCCTTCTCATCTTATGTATCTCCTTATTGGTAAATTAAACCTGCACACTTGAAGAAAACAAATGAAACCTTTGCGTAAAATCGGCGGTAACAATATATATAGGACTCTACTAATACTAGGATATAATGCTTGTGGAATGGATGTTTACAGAATTTTTTTGAAAAATTAAGACCTGGAAAATTCCAAAAATTTTTAAGCGACTCGAAAACGAGAAAAAGTAATCGATTATTTTGCTCCTTCTTGACGCGTCAAGTTATCCCGACAAAAGCTGTGCGTGATTTTACGGAAAAAATTCGGAAAATTTACATCTTTAGAATCGGAAAATTTTACGCAAAACATTCATTATGACTCGATACAAGCACTTGACTCGAACAAACACATATATATCTTTTAAATAATTGAAATTCTCATGTTTACGTTTCTTTTGAAAACGTGTGTAATCCTCCCTACACTTATCCTTTATGTAAAATACCTTTATATGTAATTAAGACGAAGTTAAAAACAAAATAAAGCATTTTTACAAATTTAAACATGAGAATAAGCAATCAATAAAAGATATATGACACAAACAAGCAAACAATTAAGCATGGGTTGCCTCCCACGAAGCGCTTTTCTTTATTTATGAGTCTTATAGCTAGACTCGTAGTCGTACCCTTACGTGACTTCATTACCGTCACCTTCTTCCTCATGACGGTCTCTATTGGGGGATTCCATGTTGTAAAAGTGCCCTATGATGCACTTTTCTAAAAGGACGTCGTCTCCCCACTCGGTTCTATATTCCGGTCCTAAGTTCAAGCAATCCTTATACAAACCTAGAATCGTTGCCATTACATGATCTACTCCCTTCTTCTTATCCTCCTCATTCCTATAATAGACCGATAGTTTAAGTTCCTTTTCATCATTGGAGAGTGATGAAAACTTCTCAATCTTAAACGGCATTTGGTAAGCTACATCATCGGTCTCATCCTTGAATCGCACTATTCCTAATGAGGGGTCATAAGTCATCTCGGTGTTTTCTATGAAAGGTTTTCCTAGAATAACGTGGGATAAGCTAGGATCTATGGCCGTACTAATATCATCCACAATTATGAAGTCCGTAGGAAATGTGAAACTACCTACATAAACGGGCAATCCCTTAATTCTACCAAGAAAATTGCACCTAACCCTAGGATTATTGGGGTCTTGCCTAGTTGGGATAGGCTTCTTCATTACCCAATTATAGTAGGTGCTAGTCATTATGTTTATTGGTGACTTGCGGTCAATGTAGGCCTTTGCCACGAAAAGGTGTCCTATGCAACATGGTATGTTAAGATTCCAAGGGTTCCCAAACTTGATCCTAGGGCTTTTCCTAACATACATGTGACGGAGGTCACGCACTAAGTGAGGGTGGCGAGATAGCTCGAAATAGTCATTGTCTACTTCATCTACTTCCTTGGTTGTTTCATTAACCTCAAGTATAGTTTCATGGTCCGCTTCATCATTTGCTCTATTAGGTTTCACCAACGTGATGGTATTGACGAATTGGACGTGTTTAGCTAACTTACTTGGGTCCTTAATCTCTACACCGGAAGGCTCGGGAGTTGAGATAGCATTAACCTTCCTATCACTATTGGTCATGGCTTTCAAGAGGTTATCTATCTTCCTATCCATCTTGGCTTGTTGTTGGTTAAAACGGTCCGAGAGCTTAGCTATTTGAGCTTCTTGGGATGTGACTAGGTGTTGCAACATCCCCTCAATGTTTTGTTAGTTAGGGCCATGAGAAATCATTGGAAGTGAATTCTTTGGTTTGTCCCCAATAGAAGTCGGGCTTGCCCTTCCATGCTTCTCGGGTTTCATTGAAAGTCCTTGTAGGGAATCTTCCTCCCGTTCCATTAATATGCGAGGATGCGTAGTCAACGAAAGCATGTTCGGGGAATCGGGTGCAAGTGCGCGTGTTATGAGGATTACCACACGGCTTACACGAGGAAGAAACTTTGTTCACATGGCGTGAAGACTTAGGATTTTCGTAGGAACTCATGAGGAATTTAACTTGATCTTTAAGTTCGAGCATCCTACGGTTGGAAGGTTGTGAGTCAATGGGAGGCAAGGAGATTGCCTTAACAGTTTTGGGCAACTCACGGGGGTCATTCCAACTTTCTTTGTCATAGAGAGCAAGGTCCTCTATTATACCCCATGATTCTTCCGCGATGAGATCACTAAGTTATCCACCGGCCGCTTGGTCAATGGATCGCTTGGTGGGGAAGTTGACATGATCATAGAAAAGTTGGACTCGGAGCTAAAGATCAATGCCGTGATGAGGGACTTTATGAAGTAAGTCCTTGAATCGAGTCCATGCTTAGAGAGATTCACCTTGACATTGTTGGAACATCAAGATGTCATTCAAGCTTAGTGGTTCTCCCGGTGGGAAAAATTGAGCAAGGAAGCGAGGCGTGAGATCATCCCAACTTGAGATGGAACCGGTGGGAAGTCGCTCAAGCCAATTACTAGCTTGGTCCCGTGAGAGAATTGGAAGAGACGCAGCGCGTGGTCTCCCGAGTAGTAGCATCGAGGTCGATGGAATCGACGATTTTAAGGAAATCCTTAAGATGTCGATTAGGATCTTGAACGAAGTCCATGGAATGCACATCCGCTTTGCACCAACCGGATGGTGTCGGATCGCAGGCCGTAGTTTGGGCTTGATCGGAAGCTCAATGGTGTTCCTATAGCCTAGGTGGCTTGGTCTCGAGTATTCACCAAGAGTCACGGCCTCTTGGCGGGTCATTTGGTGGTAGGTTGATGAATGGTGGTTGGTTATCACCTTCCATGATGAAAAGTGATGGGGTTACGAACAAAGGTCACGAAGAATGGGGATAGACTACGAGGAAGCTAAAAATAAGAAAAGGTTTACTTGATAGGAATCAAGCAAGGAAACCTAAACGAGGTGAACTCTAACTAGCTATTTTATTCCCCCCGTGGCGTAAAAACTTGATACCCTTACGCAGCGCTGTTCGGGGTCAAAGGAACTTCCTTTCGTCGAGCAAGTTTTTCAACACCCTAGGCGATGAACCTAATCGTTGTAGTGTAGTATTAGGGTAAGCCACGGAATTGATATAGTTCTCTAGGGAATAGGAATGCTAGTAAGAGGTTACTACGCTAAAGTTGGGGTTGAGGAAGATTATTTTTATCTTTTATATTTTTAGGAAATGGAAAGGTACGAATCTCGGGGTTTGGATTTGGAGGGGTTGGTATTTCTACCAATTACTTCTACTATCTGATTATCTAATTAACTAAGGTGAGGGTAGTTTATGTCTAATTATTGTGTGCTCGTGTGATGGTTTAAAGATGTGTTTACTTAAGTTTTATTACTCCTTAATTATCTCCTATTGATGGTTGAATTGTCACGTCCTTATTCTTAATTGCGTTGTGTGTCTAAGGTCGTAGGTTATGCGTTTGTCCCTAACTCTTTGAAACTACCAAAGGTTATCGCCTACAAAGTCTCTAGGATTTATAAACTTTAACTCTAACGTACTCTTCGGATGGTTTAGCCTACAACAACTCTAGGTGCTATAAACTAAGGTTCACAAAGATTAATCAAGCATTAACTACACATCGGATGACCTATCGCATTACTAGATCATTAACAATTAAGATAAGAGACAACCAAACAATATTCAATAATTAAGTTTCATATTCCCTAAGCAAACACACAAGTAAATTAGTCGGACATGGAGAACATGCAAGCATACACACAAGTAATTGAAGATATAATTAAATTAATGAATTAAAACACTTATCTTGATGTAGGATAGGGTTTGGAACCCGAAAATACTGTACAAGACAGCCTTGGTTCGGTTTAGGTTTTTACTCCAAAAGACTACTCTCTGGAAACTAAAAAATTCGGATTCTATATATAAGATTACATTCGCGATGGCGTCACGCTTTAATTTGTGACGCCGTCAGGTTGCCGACATTAGGGTTTCGTCTTGGCCACATTAGTCTTGCGACGGCGTCACCTTATGCTTGTGGCGCCGTCCCTTCGATCTCGGCGTCGTTCGGATCAAATCTAGGCCGTTTTAGTTGCGACGACCTACTCTTTTAAAGCCTGACATCGTCACTTGTAAATAAGCAATTTGGCTACCGAGCCGTCACAAAAATGATGCGACGGCGTTGCAGATAACACCTGACACCGTCCCCTTCAGTTCCAGCAGTCTAAGTGGCTCGATTCTTGACTTTGGCCATTTTCTTCGTATATTCGTGCCTTTTCGTCCGAATAAGTGTCATTCCAGCATTTTCCTTCAAGATACATAAAAAGTGAAAAGGAACGATATTAAGTAATGACGGATACAAAAGTGATCAAATAAGGGCTTAAACGACCCCTCAAAAAGGTACATTTTAAAACCTCATCAGGTTCCTAGGCAAAAAGGCACGTGTATTGGACGTGTGCATCATGTACCACCTTCTTTCGGAGAAATGTTCTACTTAAGAGTATTGCTCAACAAGGTTAGGGGTCCCACAGATTGGATTGATTTTAAGGAGTATGATGGTGTTGTTTACCCAACATATAAAGAGGCTGTCAAGCACGCGATGCATTGGAAGATGACAAGGAATATATAGATGGTTTGTTGGAAGCCAGACCATTGGGTACAGAAATTACTTGCGGTCTTTTATGTAATGCTACTTATGACGGATAGCATGTCTAGGCCTGAGATTGTTTACGAAAAAACATGGCAAGAAATGTCAGCAGACGTTATACATATCGAGCAGAAGAAAAGGAATGACCCAGGTATGACAACAACGTATAACTTCAACTTAAGCATGACAAAAACAAATACATCTTAACCTAAACACTCCATGGCTAAATCACCAACACATTCCTAATGTTGTTTAGCAATCTCATCTAAAAAGGAATTACAGATACAAATGCCTAAAAACCGATGTCTAACATTCAACTAATATTTCATTCAAAAACTACAAAAATCAAAGATAAAACTTACACGTTAATGGAAACGCATCCAACAGATAATACGTTTCGGGAGATAAGTACGGCTTAGTTGAGAAATTAGTCATCTGAAGCACACCATACACAGATGTGCTCCTTCTCCCATTCCCTGCACACATACAATAAAAGTCAAAAAAACAATCGTAAAACTACACCATACTAACACATACTTAGCAAAGTATAGGAGAATAACAAAACAAACCTTAAGCTCCAGAATTCAAAACGTCAGCGCAGAAAACCAACTCTGCCGCATAAACAAACAGACCAGATATATATCAAGTGACACAAACAATATACGATACCCAAAAAAAACAACTTTCAAATTTCCACCATACAAACAAAGATATGCAACTAAAAAAAGACATCAAAATAATATCTAATGTTGTTACACATACAAAAATACAACCCAACATCTGATGCACTGCCATTTTAAAAAAACACAGCGTCTCTAAAACAAAAGCTGGAAAATGCGTTTAAAACAGTTAACCAACAACAAAAAAAGGAATACAAAAACAAAATACAATAACATGTCATAATAGTAAAATGTTAGAATCTTTTACAGAACCAGTACCACGTCCTCTAAATACACAACCATACTTACAAATTACACAACCTTCAAATAGTACCATACATCCACACAGATTGCTTAAACATAAATACATAACTAAATATTCACAGACATAACAATCGCTTTTAGAAACATTTGACCAGACACTTAAACAACTTAAACCATACGACATCAACTTTCACCCAACAACCAAAACGCAAAATACTTTGTAGATCTTCAAGCCTATACACTAACCACAGGGATTCTGACATTCAGCAGATATGGAGGATCGAAAATGCAGGGTTTTCACCTTCTGGAGCATCCACCGTATAACCATTCCCAACGTACTTAAACCTGATCAGCTTCGAGTATGGGAATCGACATGAATCCATTAATGACTTCCACCGCCCATATACATTGACATGGTTAGTCTGGTAGGATTTTCGGGTGAAATTCCATACGATACGGAATTCGTCCCCTGTACTCACGGTGTATGATCAAAGTCCTATTGTAGATGTGCATAGGGTTCTCCACTTGGAATGGCGCAGAATGGCACGGGACAAAATTACAATTAAAACCCGTCACGGATGCTACGGCTTAAAAAACATCAACTGCATCGAGAAATAAAAGACACACATACCAATCTGCTTTTCGCTTGAATACACGCGTAACTCTTATAAAAGCTCCTGTGACCTTGTCCAAAGTGATCAATGTGGAACGACCAGTAGCACACATGTTTCATCCTATCATCCTCTACATAAAACAACTATATAATTACTACATCCTACAACAATTACGCAAACCAGTGTAAAAACTTTGGTCTGGAAAAAATAAATAACAAATTCAACTTATGCCTTTCATCCCCCATCAACTGAAGCTGTTGCCTTCTTAACGTAGCTGCTCCTTTGAAAACCGGATCCGTAATAATACTCCCATCGTCACTGAATGCATCAAACCAAAATCTCCTCCCCTGTTCTTTGTCAGCACACATAATGTCCCGACTTCAAGGCCAACTGATTTGATCATCGCGTTAAATGAATCACCAACCAACTAAAAATCAGTACTCCCGGCTTCACGTCGCACATTACACCCAAAATAAACACCATTTACAAGAACTCTTATTTCATCCTCCTCTCCTAATCCCAACATGAGCTCACCAGGGATTGTCTGTAAACGACATAAAACGCAAACATTAAACAAAATCTTATAATTTACAGACACAATAACATACGTAAACATAATGTTTATAAAATAAATAAAAACATATCATTAAACTACACCACCTGAAGCACGTGTAGGTACGACAACACTGAAATCTTAAACCAAGAAAACGAAGAAAAAGGCCCTTCATAACCACACGCTTCTTTTTTGTTGCCATAGTAGCCAGTCAGGTAGAAGCAATCGTTCCCTTCCTCGACAAAGTGTAAAACTTCAACCTCCTCATCAAGGTATCGGTTGCAAAACTCCCTCCATTTCTCGCCATACAGATACCATTGCCCATAACGTGGTGTCTTCAAGTTGAATCGGGAACGATACCCATCCGAGCTGACAATATAGACGTGGTCCCTACCATTATAACCTTCAAAATTATAAACAAACGGAAGGACTGACCGACAGCCTTTTTGAGGGCGTCTAATCAAATGTAGTATAGTGTGTTTCCAAAGTATTGCAGAATAAATCGCAAACACAGGTCGTTCTTCCCAACGAGTGTGTAAAGCTGTAATACAACGCATTGTGTCTTTGAAATAAGCTTAAAGAATAATTTTATCTGAAACAAAAGATAAAATAAGATATACACAAATAATATTAACGGTATAAACAAGTATCAACAAGCACCACTAAGGAGCTTTTTAGAGTCATTGGTAATGGTGTAAGCTCACTAATTACTCATTGAACTGTTATGAGTGGGCAAACAACAAGCTCCTATAAACTTCTCAAATTAACTCATGAGAGCTCAACAATCACTAAAGCGGTGAGTATGAATAAGATCACAAGCTCAAGGTTCAATGAGGAACTTCTCCTAAGCTAAAGAGAATCACTCGACCTCCTTTGTTTGCTTGATGGAAGGAGGTTGTTTGAGTAAAATAGGGGAAAGCTATCTAATTTAAGCTACAAACCGAAAAACAAAAATACACATAATAAAAGAAACAAGAACTTGAGAATCCAAAAATCTTGAATCGCGAGAATCAAATGCAATTCAGTGAATCCAATACAATTCGTGAAATTCAATTAGCAGATTAGCGAATCAAATTATGCTTGCAGAATCGGATAAAGCACTTAAACATGAAAACTAAAAGCAATAAAATTAAACTAATGAAGACAAGAAACATAACATTAAAACACTAAAAGTACTAAACATAAAACTAAGTAACAAAGACATAAGAAAATAAACAATTAAATCGAAACAGAAAACTAAAAGCGAATCGTGAGAATCAAAATAATTCGGTGAGAATCGAAAAGTTGACTAAACCGAATTTAAAACTTAAACTACGATTAATTAAGTTAATTTAAACTATAATATCATAAAATTAACAAAGATAAACAACATTTAAACAAGTATGCAAGATTCTAGGATCTAACAACCTCAAAGTGCTCATAATGAGATTGTCAAGTGTCAAATTGACTTTCTACCATGCTACACCCTTTGGTTAGGATTTCACTGAGTCAAATAGGTTACATATAGTGTAAATCAAACAAGAACAACACCATTCACAACCATTTTCACAGTTTCATTATTAAATCCAAACAATCCTTTAATGGAACAAAATTGAAGTTTTCATAACAAGTGACTGCATCAACCCATCATATAAAATCCAGAGGTCATATTGTGTCAAAATAGACCTTTTTCAGCATAAACAAGATGTCAACCAAGTCTAAGCCTATGAACATCAAAGGCGGCATATTAACGGTCAAGTGCAACATCAAACTACAATCAAATCCAAAACATAACAACCTAAGATTAAGCTATAACATCATAAACAAATAGCAAAGAAACACGAAACATGAAAATTAAAGTAGATAAAAGATCAAACATTAAAATGCAAAATGGTAAACACGAGCTTACAAGTGAATCCAAGTTGAAGCGAGAATCATGGTCACAGAACACATCCTAAGACTTTCCACAAAGCTTCTAAACCAAAGGCAATCCACAATTAACCTTGCTCCTTGCGTTTCACCAAGATCACTTCATTATTTTGGTTTTTCATTGTTTTCGATTTTAAAGACTAAACTTGTTTTAAGGTCTCTAAAAGCTTGAAAAGTTGTTGTCGAGGAGCTTATGTGAGCTAATTGAGTCCATAAAACAACTACATGACAAGAATTTAAAATGACTGAAATTTAAATGAATTTAAGCAAAACATGAAATTTAAAAGATACTTGAAATTAAACTTAAAATAAAGTTTCATTACACTAAATTAAGAAAAACTACAACATTAAAACTGTAAATGACAAGTAATTTAAAGAAAGCATTTAAAATTACACTACTTGACCAATGGCTAATCCAAAGGTATTTACACTACATGACTAAGGCTAGATTAGCCGAAGTGTTTTTCTCTCTTCCTTCTCTTCTCTTTTATAACCTTCTGAGTTCCCACTAGCATTTCAATCCAATCCCACTTTAATTCATGTCCATTGGATAAGCGAAATGATCCTAGCCTTTAATTCACTTTTGGCGCCAAAAGTGATACTAGTAGATGAGGCGTTCTCACCGCAATTAATGCTTCTGGTTTACATGTAGAGGTGGAGGGACATGTTTGGTAGGTTTAGAGGTCAAGTGGTGGAGTTGATAGCAAAAGTAGGGTATGTGATGGTACAGGAGAAGGTAAAGTTGTGGGTATAGGTGTGCAGAAAAGGTGGTGAGTGGGTAAGCAAGTGGAGGTGGAATACCGAGGGGAGGTGGAAGGGTGGTATGGTTTGGTGGGGTATGTGAGGAGAGGAAAACAGAAGTTTGGTTTGGTGGTATTGACGAGATATTATTTAAGAGCAGATATTATTTAGTAAGTATCTCTTTGAAACGTATGCCTTCAGCAGATACCATCAATGATTAAAACTGGTGGAAACCATTGATTAGCAGAATTAAAAATAGGCTTCGGCAGAAACCATCGATGTATCGCAGAATCAACTGTTTCACTCTTTTTGTACCGGTTCACATAAAACACATTTTCATGATATTTGTAACATTTATAAGGTTATTTATGTGTTTTGGTTTTAGGTGGTTTAAACAATGTAAAATATATGTGTTTTAGACACATATCAAATCCCCACACTAAACTATTGCTAGTCCCTAGCAATATTTATGAAGTTTTAATGGATTTTAAAGAACTCTTTACCAAAAGCCATCATACGGAGTAGCCAATTGTTTTAGTTCAAGTAAGAACCTTGGTACAATGATAACCAAGTGATTTTGAGCAAATCACCGACTTTCAACGGTTTTGATTTGTCTTTACGAAGCCGTTTGCTTTCGGACTAGCTAACTCTTAGATAACTTATCAACATTATCTTTGGTGAGCCGATTACCAATTATGGTTTTTCCTTCGCTTTACCACAAGCCATAACCTTGGGCTAGCCAACTCTTCACTTTTCAAGATATGGTGAGTTGAGAACCATACAATTTTGGGCAAATTGCAAGCCATAAACGGATTTGAGATATCTTTACCAAGAGCCGTTTGCTCTGGATTAGCCAATCCTTATGTGGGTTAGACATGGTGGATGATTACCATTTGTTGTGTTTAGTACATAGTACTTCCACTAAAAAAATTTTAAATTTGGCCATTTTGGGGAAAAAGGGACTAAAAGGGTACATTTATGATCAAATTCGCTGAATTTCCCCACACTTAGAAATGAATATTGTCCTCAATATTCAAAGCACCTACTGTTATGTCGAAACTTAGAACGTAAAAGATAACATTACTAGCTAAGTGTAGAAACACAACAATTATTCTCTTTTTAATATGTGCAATTTTCATTCATTTTTAGATCTATAAACAAAAGGAAAAGATATTTCGAAGAAACACAAGCGTTATATAACACACCTCCCACGCACGCGCTAATTTGATGAGCCGCCTTTTGAGGCGTCTAATCAAATGTAGTATAGTGTGTTTTCCAAAGTATTGCGAATAAAGCGCAAACACGGGTCGTTCTTCCCAACGAGGTGTAAACTGTAATACAACGATCGTGTGTCTTGAAATAAGCTTAAAGAATAATTTTATCAGAAACAAAAGATAAAATAAGATATACACAAATAATATGAACAGGTATAAACAAGTATCAACAAGCACCACTAAGGAGCTTTTTAGAGCTGTTGGTAATGGTGTAAGCTCACTAATTACTCAGTGAACTGTTATGAGTGGGCAAACAACAAGCTCCTATAAACTTCTCAAATTAACTCATGAGAGCTCAACAATCACTAAAACAGTGAGTATGAATAAGATCACAAGCTCAAGGTTCAATGAGGAACTTCTCCTAAGCTAAAGAGAATCACTCAACCTCCACTGTTTGCTTCAGTGGAAGGAGGTTGGCTGAGTAAAATAGGGGGGAAAGCTATCTAATTTAAGCTACAAACTGAAAAACAAAAATACACATAATAAAAGAAACAAGAACTTCAGCAGAATCCAAAAATATTGAATCGGCAGAATCAAATGCAATTCAATGAGAATCCAATACAATTCAGTGAAATTCAATTAGCGATTAGCGAGAATCAAATTATGCTTGACGAGAATCGAGATAAAGCACTTAAACATGAAAACTAAAAAGCAATAAAATTAAACTAATGAAGACAAAAACATAACATTAAAACACTAAAAGTACTAAACATAAAACTAAGTAACAAAGACATAAGAAAATAAACAATTAAATCGAAAACAGGAAAACTAAAAAGCGAATCAATGAGAATCAAAAATAATTCAATGAGAATCGAAAAGTTGACTAAACCGAATTTAAAACTTAAACTATCGATTAATTAAGTTAATTTTAACTATAATATCATAAAATTAACAAAGATAAACAACATTTAAACAAGTATGCAAGATTCTAGGATCTAACAACCTCAAAGTGCTCATAATGAGATTGTCAAGTGTCAAATTGACTTTCTACCATGCTACACCCTTTGGTTAGGATTTCACTGAGTCAAATAGGTTACATATAGTGTAAATCAAACAAGAACAACACCATTCACAACCATTTTCACAGTTTCATTATTAAATCCAAACAATCCTTTAATGGAACAAAATTGAAGTTTTCATAACAAGTGACTGCATCAACCCATCATATAAAATCCGAGGTTATATTTTGTCAAAATAGACCTTTTCAAGATAAACAAGATGTCAACCAAGTCTAAGCCTATGAACATCAAAAGGCGGCATATTAACAGGTCAAGTGCAACATCAAACTACAATCAAATCCAAAACATAACAACCTAAGATTAAGCTATAACATCATAAACAAATAGCAAAGAAACACGAAACATGAAAATTAAAGTAGATAAAAGATGAAACAGTAAAATGCAAAATGGTAAACACGAGCTTACAAGTGAATCCAAGTTGAAACTGAGAATCATGGTCACAGAACACATCCTAAGACTTTCCACAAAGCTTCTAAACCAAAGGCAATCCACAATTAACCTTGCTCCTTGCAGTTTCACCAAGATCACTTCATTATTTTTGGTTTTTCATTGTTTTTCTGATTTTAAAGACTAAACTTGTTTTAAGGTCTCTAAAAGCTTGAAAGCTGTTGTCAGGAGCTTATGTGAGCTAATTGAGTCCATAAAACAACTACATGACAAGAATTTAAAATGACTGAAATTTAAATGAATTTAAGCAAAACATGAAATTTAAAAGATACTTGAAATTAAACTTAAAATAAAGTTTCATTACACTAAATTAAGAAAAACTACAACATTAAAACTGTAAATGACAAGTAATTTAAAGAAAGCATT
This sequence comes from Chrysanthemum lavandulifolium, assembly GCA_022545495.1. Taxonomy (NCBI): domain Eukaryota; kingdom Viridiplantae; phylum Streptophyta; class Magnoliopsida; order Asterales; family Asteraceae; genus Chrysanthemum; species Chrysanthemum lavandulifolium. Next base: position 290,668,202 of record CM040239.1, on the reverse strand, counting down.
TAAAATTACACTACTTGACCAATGGCTAATCCAAAGGTATTTACACTACATGACTAAGGCTAGATTAGCCGAAGTGTTTTTCTCTCTTCCTTCTCTTCTCTTTTATAACCTTCGAGTTCCCACTAGCATTTCAATCCAATCCCACTTTAATTCATGTCCATTGGATAGCGAAATGATCCTAGCCTTTGAATTCACTTTTGGCGCCAAAAAGTGATACTAGTAGATTGAGGCGATTCTATTGCAATTAATGCTTCGGTTTACATGTAGAGGTGGAGGGACATGTTTGGTAGGTTTAGAGGTCAAGTGGTGGAGTTGATAGCAAAAGTAGGGTATGTGATGGTACAGAGAAGGTAAAGTTGTGGGTGGTATAGGTGTCAGAGGAAAAGGTGGTGAGAGGGTAAGCAAGTGGAGGTGGAATACCTGGAGGTGGAAGGGTGGTATGGTTTTGGTGGGGTATGTGAGGGAGAGGAAAAGCAGGAAGTTTGGTTTGACCGGTATTGACCGGATATTATTTAAGAACCGAGATATTATTTAGTGGAAGTATCTCAATAAACGTATGCCTTCACAGATACCATCAACAAGATTAAAACTTGTGGAAACCATTGATTCGCGATTAAAAATAGGCTTCGCGTAAACCATCGATGATTATCGCTGAATCGAACTGTTTCACTCTTTTTGTACCGGTTCACATAAAACACATTTTCATGATATTTGTAACATTTATAAGGTTATTTATGTGTTTTGGTCGTTTTCGTGGGTTTAAACAATGTAAAATATATGTGTTTTTAGACACATATCACCTGCAAAACAAAAACAACATAGCTTAATGAAATTATTAAGCAAACAAGACCCGACCATAATCAATCCCGACGTTCTAAAAAAACAATCAATACCTGAGAATCAGGAAAAGTAAAAACGCCCAGCATTGTAATAAACTCAATAGCCATTTTCCTACAAATTTAAAAAAAAATCGTAAACCAACATAACAAACCGTGATACATGCAAAATAAGAAGATGTTAGAATCACATAACAACAATCAAATTATTACAATAATGATAAACAAACAAACTCGAAACAATTTGGTATTTTCAATTACAACCACATTTTTAAATCATCTTTATAAACTAAACAACGTTTTACGGGTAACTTATTAAAATGTTTCATCTCACCATTGTGCTTATCTAAACACAAAAACAAATACCACATACGGGTACTTACAAAACTGCATATCTAAACACAAACAACACTACGTGGCCATTGACATTAATGGTGAACACGATATCTATGTCAAATTCCACATTTGAAACAACAACTTACTAAACTAATCATTTGCATATTACATCAAACTACATAATCGTTTAAAAAACATGTACCATAACAACATGTATTCTAAATAATAATATAACTTCTAACTTAAAACATCCCAACTTATAGGCTCTAAAATACCACTGATAATCACTCACCTTGGACCTTCGTAGACTACTACCCAAATTAAAGACATAACATACAAAATCTAAAAGTAAACTTCAAAACCTCAGTCATCTATCAATATTGCAGAATTGCTTATGATAAGTGTGTTGTAAGAATAAAACCAAAATGACTACTGCCATTCATATATCAGATTAACCAAAAAAAAAAGTCAACTAACCGGTCAAACTAAAAAACCAACAACTCACAGGGCACTACTTAAGCTTCTAAACTAACTTACATCAACAATGAAAGCATTATCTACACATAACAAGTGAATAACACAAACTTTCACAACAACAAACAAACAAACCACTCAACATCAGTTAACTAAAAATATTATACAAACAAAAACATATGTTCAAACAACAACTGTCAACAAAATTATGTTACAAAAAAATAAATCTTCAATTACCAAAACACACCACATACTACAACAGCAAAAAAAAACTATTTGTATTCAAAACATTATTATATCAAACACTTTCCACACATTCAAACCAAAACATATACAACACCAACAAAAACAACTTCCATTTTAAGGATTAAAAAAATTAGGCGTTTTTTACAATCAAAATCAAACAACCATGCAACACAAAAAACTAATAACAAACCATTTCGAAACATCATACCGCACCTACTATCTTAAAAAAACAATCTTAAAAAACGAAAACTATTCAAACCGGTAAAGAAAAACAATGTAACCTTTTTCAAAGCAAAATATACTACTAAACCAAAAACATAATAATAGTATGAATCAAAACACATTTTAGACTTGAATGGTTAAAAAAAATATCATTAGATAGCTGGATTGAGAGGCGGAGAAGACTTCAGAAGAAAATTTGGTAGGGGAATTTTGATTTTTGAGAAGCACAAAACAAAACAATCTATTTATTAAAACAAATTATAATGGTTGAAAAAATATAGGTGAAATGATTGCCTATCTTCTAAATGCAATGCAAATTGATATAATGTGTAACATGCAGAAATACATTGCATAAAAAACTAATAAAAAAAACATGAACATAACTAACCCATTTATTTTCATTTGCAGACTTAGAGCTTACAGACAATGAGAGGAAGACTATATGTCTCACATATATTGAGCACATGCTACTTTGTAACAACAAAACCTTAAAAAGTATACCAAACATGCCATACCCTAACGAGATGTTAACAATGAGCAATTAAAATAGATTGGTGTATGATGAGTTGAAATACAACAAAGACGAATTACTGAATCTGACGTAAGCTCTACAAGACATTGACACACTAACAAAAGACATATACCAAACAAGAATGGACGTTGTTACACATGAAAAGAAGGAATGTACTTTGTCTATGGATATGGTGGGACCGGAAGACATAACTATACAAAACATTATCCGCGCATTAAGATCAAAAGGTGAAATAGTCATAAATGTGGCATCAAGCGGCATCGCATCACTTTTGTTAGAAGGTGGAAGGACAACACATTCTCGATTTGCTATCCCTATAAATGTGGTGGAAGATTCAAGATGTCATATTCACCGACGGCGACCTCATGAATTGCTAAGAATGTTTAAACTGATAATATGGGATGAGGCTTCTATGATACACAGACACTGTTATGAAGCATTCGATAGGACACTAAGAGACATATGCAGAACATCCACATTCGAAACATCAGAAAAAGTCTTTGGAGGTAAAGTGGTTCTCTTTGGCGGAGACTTTCGGCAAATATTACCCGTGGTTACAAACGGCAGCCGACATGTGTCGTACATGCGTCGATCAACGCTTCATATCTGTGGCAACATTGCAAAGTAACGCGTTTGACTATTAACATTAGGCTCGGAATAGGATCAACTAATTCTAAAAGAAAAGAAATCCAAGACTTTGCGGATTGGATATTAAGCATAGGAAACGGCACAGTCGGTGGAAAGAACGACGGAGAAGCGACGGTTGATTTCCCTGATGATATGTTGATACCCGATTCAAATGACCATATTACTACAATTATAAAACAAACATACCCAGATTTGGTCCAAAACCTCTACAACCCAAAATTCTTCCAAGAAAAAGCAATCCTCGCACCGACTCATGAGCTTGTGGATATGATCAACGATCGAATGCTACAAAAACTACCAGGAGAGTCAAAGACATAAAACAATTATGACTCAGTTGGTATTATCGATATGGATTCAAACTTTAATGAGTCACTTTACACAACAGAGTTCCTAAATAGCATTCAAATTGTCGGCCTTCCACAACATTCTTTAACATTAAAAATAGGCGCTCCTATTATGTGCATGAGAAACATAGATCAAACGGCCGGATTATGCAATGGAACTAGGCTTCAAGTGCTGAGGATGGGTGTCAACATAATATAATCCAAGATTATATCAGGCGGAAGTGTAGGTACAATTCGCGCAATACCAAGGATGGTCTTAAGCCCTTCTGATAACAAGATGTCATTTAAATTAAATCGCAGACAATTTCCAGTTGCATTGTGTTTTGCAATGACTATTAACAAAAGTCAAGGACAAACATTAACACAAGTAGGATTATTTCTACAACGGCCGGTTTTTTCTCACAACCAACTGTACGTAGTTGTTTCAAGGGTGAAAAGCAGAAAAGGATTGAAGATTTTATGCTGTGATGAAGAAAGGAAGTACGCAAAATCAACAACTAATGTAGTGTACAAAGAAGCTTTGTTTAGAATTTAAGTACATTGTTATATGACTTGATGAGTGTGTAAATACTCATCATTTTTGGGTCATTCTGAACTGCAAAACGTTTAAAAATGCTCAGAAACACATCAAAATACTGAAAATATTCCAAAATTGCATTTTATATGTTTCAAATGCAAAATGTTTAAAATCGATGAAAATGAGCAAAGTTTGCATAATTGGCGTTTAATCCCCAAGTTTCTAAAATTGTCAAAAATAGTCCCTGAGTCAAAATTTCAAAAGTAAAATCACCAAAGGTCCTTTTTTAAATCATAACTTGTCAAAATTAGTCCTTTGGTGAAAAATATAAAAAGTTTGAGAAAATTACAAGTTTGGTCCTCCAAGTTTCAAATTTGGCAAAAATGGCCCTTGAAAATTGGAAAATGTCAAGATTGGTCCTTGCATTATTGAAACTTGTCACTTTTAGTCCTTGGAGCAACTTTGAGATATTGGCAGCATAGGTCCCTTAATTTTCAGAATTTACACATTTAGTCCTTGTGTAATTAAGACCCTTTACACCCTTTTTGACCCTTGGCCCCTTGTCACACTATTTTGGACCCCTGCCACAACCCAATTTGAACCCTCCTTTTAATAACTCTGGTCAATCCCAACAAGTCAAACAAACACCACTTGGCGCCCCCTGCCATTCACCCCTGCTACACACAACCTCCCCTCTCCTCCACCTCAACATATCATCACCCTTGTCCCCCCACCTCAACAATATTCCAAGAATCATTTAATGCACCCTTCTCCCTATCACTCAACCTACAACTGTCAAAAAGCTTTTTCCCGCCAAAAATCCATTCAACAGCCAGGATCTTTTGAAGCAATCCAATGGTCAAGAAAAGTGGGGGAACTGCTCATTTTGGAGAGAGAAAGTGTTTGGTATAAAAATGGAAGGAAGAAGAAGCAATGGGGGGTAGTTAGTTTTTTAAGTTTTTCTTAATGTCGTTTTTTTTAAATCAATGTTTTAGTTAAGTCCAAATGTTGTAATTTAAGCTTTTATGTATCACACTCAAGTTAACACATCATTGTAATGTGCTTTTGATTTTAAATCCAAGTTTTTATTCTAGTTCCAAGTTGTTTGTTCACTGTCTCATTTTCAGTTTCAAAATTTTATGTTCAAGCTTCTAATAAGCTCCTGTTATAATCAAATAAGCTCATTCAAGCTTATTATAACCTTTGACAAGCTCTGGAAACAGTTTCAAGCCTTTTCCTTCATGGTCAACAAAAGTCAACTGTTGATGCAGTTGGATGTGGAAATGGATAATGGGGTTAATGCAGCATTGATATGGGTTGAAATGGTCTAGTTTAGATTGGTTTTGGGTTTGGTTTTAAGCTGCACACCAGCTGGACAGTTGTGAGTATCTGTCTCACTTTTTATTTTCAAGCCAATTTTGCATATTTTGCTTGTATGAGTATCTGTGGTCACAATTGCTTTTTATGTGTTTAATTAGTTGTAATTAGGTGATTTAAATTCAGTTTGATCATTGGTATAAGCAGGATCAGTAGTTCACTCAGTTTTCATTGCTTATTAATGTTCACAGTGGTGTTTGGATATGCTGATCTATCTGTCTTTTAGGTATATTCAGTGGTTAGCCTTAGTAGTTATATGTTTGTTTAGCTCATTTGAGTTCTTTACAGTCAATACCTTGTGCCTTTTAAGCTCCAAAGTCAAAATTTCTTCATGTCTGTCCTAATCTGTTAACTGTTGAAGTTTTTGCAACTCAAAATCTTGTTTTGTGTTTAAACTCCATAAAGTTAGATTACATTAGCTTCATTTCATCATTATACATCTATTTCAGTCCTTAAATCCAGATCAAAACTCAAAATAGTCAACCTTTCATAATTGCTTAAAAAGTCAAATTGTGCAAAACCTGTTTTGGGCTCAACTAGGAAGAATTTTCATGGATTCATTTCTAGGCCAATCTTAGTGAAACTTGTGGATTTTAAAACTTCAGTAAGTCTATTTACTTATCATCATTTTTGTAAATTTTGCTAATTTTTATAAGGCTCAAAATTGCTTGTGAACATGGGATAAATGCCTGTGCATAGACTCGAGTTGAAACCGAGTCGCACGCAGGGATTTGAAAGCTTCAGCAGAGCTTATTTGAGCTCACTAAAGCCTGGTGTTTGGCTTATAGATAATCAACCAGGTCTTCTTTAAGTCCCATCATTTGCTTTTTGGTTTTAGCTTATTGGTTGGCTTATTCTTTAGCTCAAAGTAGGCACCCCTTTTACTATTTTTAGCTTATAGTTCACATCATCAAATCTTTGCAAGTTGCAATCCAGAGGTAATGGTTTGTTGTTTTTAGTTGATTTAGAGTTGTTTTAGCTTATTATAGCTTGTGTATCAGTTTGGTAGCTTTTGGTGCCCATTTGCTTATTCAAGTGCTTATTTCAATAAGCACTTGTACTTCAGCTTCAATTTCTTGCACATAACCTCTTGTTTTTCTATTTTTCCTAGATTCCTAATATAATTTTAGAGTTTTCCTGAAATTTTCAGATTTTTCCTAGCTTGTTTGCTATTTTTCTTTATTTAAACTATTTTTTAAGCATTTTTAATTAGCATTTAATACAAAAAATTAAGAAAAGGTTCAAAAAAATATTTTTCATTTTTCTTAAGTTAAGATAAATATAAAAAGCCAAAAAAGTATTTTTCTAGATTTTTCTTAGTTAAATTTGTATTTTTAAATAATTTAGTTTTAAATATATTTAAAAATACAAAATAGTTTTGAAAATTCTATTTTGATATTTTAGATTTTTCTAAGTCTTAATTTTATTTTTCTAGCTTTATTTCCTAATTTCTTGTATTTTAGGCTATTATTAAATAGTTAAAAATAGTTTTTAATTAATAATAATTAATTTAATAGTTATAAAAATAATTTTCTTTTTCCATAAATTTTCTTTTATCATTAGGTTTGTGAAAATATCATTTTCATATTTTTAGGACTTTTATTTCTTAGATCTCACTTTTTGTTTTATACGTTTACGTAATTTTATTTAAACGTAAGTTTTAAGTTTTAAGTTTTAAACGTTCATCAATTTTAAAAATAGTGATAGCGTTTATTTAATATTTTTTTATCTTTTTAACTTTCTTTAATTTGCATTTAAGCCGTTGTAATTTGTTGGTTTTTTCTGTAATTTTAATCATATCACAAATCCCTTTTTCCGTTCAAATTCCTCGATCACTTTACGTTTGATAATCCATTGCATAGCTCGCTGGGACATAACGACCGGGAAAACTATACTCCTCGGATCTTCATTGAGTTCGTTCTCGAGCCGCTTTTAAGTTTGTTACGATCGGCCATTCACAAGTGGCGGACTTGCGTGATAAAACTTGACTGCTCGGAGCGAATCAAATTTTGGCGCCTATTGGGAGTCAGGCTTGATTATCTTCCGTCAGCGTATTAGTGATTTGGATATTCACTCTTTGTCTATACCATCCATGTGTTTATATTTTCTTTTCAAAACCCAAAAGATTTTCATCCTTTGTTTTTGCAAAATGTTTTTCAAAATACCAAAAATATTCATCTTTACCCTCTTACCCTTTTGATTCTTTATCCCTTTACCCTCTATCCATTTGATTCTAACTTCTTCTATTCTCATGGAATCTCTCGGGCAATGCAGGGACGGTTGAAAACTTCAGACTTTATCACAAATGTCAAGAATTGTGTTGTTCGTGATGATCCATTAATTTCGCGTAGGGATATGGAACGAGAAACCGAGGTGACAAAGGACCGTGTACTTCCTTTTGATAATGGAGTGCTAAATACGTCCAACCTACGGTTATCCAAAGATCTCGAACCTCGACACTCCTAAGCCGCCTAGAATTAATTCTAAACTTTCACGATTTATGGTTAAAAGCAAACATGCGTAATTTCGACCGGTGACTAGCAAGAATGACTTGCCTAATCTTCACGCTTTCAAGATCCGAACCGAGAGACCATAACGGAAGTGGTGGAAATTGCTAGCCTCGAGCTAACCACTTGTCCCACCTCCCGATTTTTCAAAATGTTCTTCGAGACTTAATAGTCATTCGATCACCATGTTGGTTTTGTTGATTCTTTGGATAAACCGATTCCTTTTCATAACTATCAAATGCGATCGTTTATTCCTTGTGTCGGTTGTGGTGAGCCTCTCTTTGGTTCACCTCGTCGTTGGTGTACGTGTGTACAATGTGGTAATGATATTCATAACGGAGTTGTTTGTTTTGTGGTTCGAGAATTCATTTGATTATGATCCTAATCGTAACTCATCTAACGACCCTCAAACTTTTCCAATTACCCACCACACCGACCTATCTTCATATAATCAACATATCATTGTGAATTTTGTGGAGGTCCTCACCAAGGATTTGAGTGTCAATCCGAAACACGTTTGCCTATGAACAGCTTTTCCGTTGATGCTCGTAACTTTGGTTATAACCAAAATCCATATGATCCACTGCCTAGACTCAGTTTTCTTGTTGTGAGTATCAGGAGGTCCCTATTTCACTCGATTGTCAAATAGGGAACCCAGTTCCTTGTAACAATCATGACTCTTACATGTTTGATAATTTCCAACCTCCACAGCACCATACGGTTCAAACTCCACCTGAGTCGTTGTCTCAAGAAATCTCCCAGGATTTTGAAACCGCAATGAAAACACTTGATGATATGATTAGTAACTTTAAGAAGCAAGTGAGTGGTGAAAAGACCATGGGAGAATTACTAGCCGAAGAGCGAGAGGCCCGCCAATCGAGGGAAGAATTATTAGTCCTAGAGCATGCAGCTCTAAGGCGTTCCCAATTTCTTAAGGCAGCTCTTTATGATGATGACGAGGAGAGTTTTTATCCTTTTAAAGATAATAGTTCTCAACTCCCTCAGTCAGTTGATACCCCAGCAGTTGAGATTCCATCTCAAACAACTACTATCACACCCAAAGCTCCCACTCACTCTCGAACATGGGGACGAGCATCTTGACACTGTTCACGAAAAGGAATCGGACAAATTCATAAAGTCCGTGTTGAGAACCTTGTCCCAATCCCGAGAGAGTCACAGGAACTTTTGATCGATGTGATTCTCTTCCCTCTTGAGTGTTCAAATGATCATTTGAAACTTTCTCCAATCAGTAGCGACGATTGTGCTTCCTATGGAAACATCGAGCACGCTGAGGCATCACTTCCACAACTGATGTCGATCCCTTCTTGAGGAGTTCTCCGGTGAACTCACTCACATCAATCCACTCTTTGATTTGAAGCCGATCTAGGAGAAACCGAAAGTCTCATTGATAATGATCGCTCACTCACTTCTCACCCTAACAGTCCAATAGAGAATGTTGATCACTTTGTTCCCGAAACATTCAAAGCTACTTTCACCAATCCTCTATTTGAATTCGACTCTGAATTCACTCTAATTTCTGAGAATCCACTTTTTGACACTCAGATTGAGGATAGTGATAAGCCCACAATGGAACAAGAGTTCACAATTTCACCCCATGTGAATGATTCTCTTCATAAAGAGTTCTCCGGTGAACTCTCTCATGACATATCTCCTCCGGAACATGATCATTTCAACTTTGATCTTGAGGATGATATTAGCTCGGAGGAAGGTGTACTCTATCGTATGAGTTTGCTTATTAATGATACTACCTTCACCGTTCCTCCCGATATGTCTGCATTTGAGGATGAAGAATGGATCTTGATTGTTATCAAAGTCTTTCTTCCTTTCCTCAAATGTCTTGTGATTTCTCTTCATCTTCACTCCTTCGGGAATGAAGACACTATCTTTGACCCCGGCATTTTCATTTATCATTTTTGAGCCGGTTCTATGTATATCTCATCGGTGTGGAACTTTCACGTGCTTCAAATGTTTGTCCAAACATCTTGAATGAAAGTCCGATGGAGATTGTTTCTTCCACTTTGCTTCCCATGAACAAATTAATCTGGGTCGAGTCAAGCTAGCGACTCAAGAATCAAAATAAGAGCTAAACATGGGTTTTCACCCATGTGTTCCACCTAGTGTGGGGAGTTACCCCACATGTTATATATATATATATAAGTTTCTAAAAAAAAAAAAAAAAAAAACCCTTTCAAATAATGGCCGTAGTATTTCCTTTACGTTCTCGCCTTCGCATAACACGGTGCTTTGAATATTGAGGGCAATATTCATTTCTAAGTGTGGGGAATTCTCACTAATTTTATCATATAATTATACCAATTCCCCGTTTTGGCCAAAATTTTTTGGAGTAAGTGTTCGACTTACTCAATTGGTTATCATCCGCCATGTCTAATAAACAAAAGGATTGGCTAATCCAGAGCAAACGCTCTTGGTAAAGATATCTCAAACCGTTGACGGCTTGCAATTTGCCCAAAATTGTATGGTATTCACTCACCATATCCTAAAAGTGAAGAGTTGGCTAGCCCGCAAGTTTATGGCTTGTGGTAAAGGCAGTGGAAAAACCATGATTGGTAATCGACTCACTAAAGATAATATTGATAATTTATCTAAGAGTTGGCTAGTCCAAAGCAAACGGCTTCGGTAAAGACAAAATCAAATCCGTTGGAAGTCGGTGGTTTGCTCAAAATCACATGGTTATCGGTGTACCATGGTTCTTACTTGAACTAAAACATTTGGCTACTCCGAAGTAATGGCTTTTGGTAAAGAGATTCAAACCATTATGTTTTCTCAAAAGATTGCTAGGGACTAGCAATAGTTTAGTGTGGGGATTGATGAGTGTGTAAATACTCTTCATTTTGGGTCATTTCAATCAAAACGTTTAAAATGCTCAAAACGCATCAAAATATCGGAAATATTCCAAAATTGCATTTATATGTTTCGATGCAAAATGTTTAAAATCGATGAAAATGAGCAAAGTTTGCATAATTGGCAGTTTCATCCCCCAAGTTTCTAAAATTGTCAAAAATAGTCCCTGAGTCAAAATTTCAAAAGTAAAATCACCAAAGGTCCTTTTTTAAATCATAACTTGTCAAAATTAGTCCTTTGGTGAAAAATATAAAAAGTTTGAGAAAATTACAAGTTTGGTCCTCCAAGTTTCAAATTTGGCAAAAATGGCCCCTGGAAAATTGGAAAATGTCAAGATTGGTCCTTGCATTATTGAAACTTGTCACTTTTAGTCCTTGGAGCAACTTTGAGATATTGGCAGCATAGGTCCCTTAATTTTCAGAATTTACACATTTAGTCCTTGTGTAATTAAGACCCTTTACACCCTTTTTGACCCTTGGCCCCTTGTCACACTATTTTGGACCCCTGCCACAACCTAATTTGAACCCTCCTTTTAATAACTCTGGTCAATCCCAACAAGTCAAACAAACACCACTTGGCGCCCTTTTTTTCTTCCCTGCCATTCACCCCTGCTACACACAACCTCCCCTCTCCTCCACCTCAACATATCATCACCCTTGTCCCCCGACCTCAAAAATATTACAAGAATCATTTAATGCACCCTTCTCCCTATCACTCAACCTACAACTGTCAAAAAGCTTTTTCCCGCCAAAAATCCATTCAACAGCCAGGATCTTTTGAAGCAATCCAATGGTCAAGAAAAGTGGGGGAACTGCTCATTTTGGAGAGAGAAAGTGTTTGGTATAAAAATGGAAGGAAGAAGAAGCAATGGGGGGTAGTTAGTTTCTTAAGTTTTTCTTAATGTCGTTTTTTTTAAATCAATGTTTTAGTTAAGTCCAAATGTTGTAATTTAAGCTTTCATGTATCACACTCAAGTTAACACATCATTGTAATGTGCTTTTGATTTTAAATCCAAGTTTTTATTCTAGTTCCAAGTTATTTGTTCACTGTCTCATTTTCAGTTTCAAAATTTTATGTTCAAGCTTCTAATAAGCTCCTGTTATAATCAAATAAGCTCATTCAAGTATATTATAACCTTTGACAAGCTCTGGAAACAGTTTCAAGCCTTTTCCTTCATGGTCAACAAAAGTCAACTGTTGATGCAGTTGGATGTGGTAATGGATAATGGGGTTAATGCAGCATTTATATGGGTTGAAATGGTCTAGTTTAGATTGGTTTTGGGTTTGGTTTTAAGCTGCACACCAGCTGGACAGTTGTGAGTATCTGTCTCACTTTTTATTTTCAAGCCAATTTTGCATATTTTGCTTGTATGAGTATCTGTGGTCACAATTGCTTTTTATGTGTTTAATTAGTTGTAATTAGGTGATTTAAACTCAGTTTGATCATTGGTATAAGCAGGATCAGTAGTTCACTCAGTTTTAATTGCTTATTAATGTTCATGTGGGTGTTTGGATATCTTGATCTATCATCTTTTAGGTATATTCAGTGGTTAGCCTTAGTAGTTATATGTTTGTTTAGCTCATTTGAGTTCTTTACAGTCAATACCTTGTGCCTTTTAAGCTCCAAAGTCAAAATTTCTTCATGTCTGTCTCTAATCATAAGCTGTTGAAGTTTTTGCAACTCAAAATCTTGTTTTGTGTTTAAACTCCATAAAAATTAGATTACATTAGCTTCATTTCATCATTATACATCTATTTCAGTCCTTAAATCCAGATCAAAACTCAAAATAGTCAACCTTTCATAATTGCTTAAAAAGTCAAATTGTGCAAAACCTGTTTTGGGCTCAACTAGGAAGAATTTTCATGGATTCATTTCTAGGCCAATCTTAGTGAAACTTGTGGATTTTAAAACTTCAGTAGGTCTATTTACTTATCATCATTTTTGTACATTTTTTCTAATTTTTTATAAGGCTCAAAATTGCTTGTGAACATGGGGACAAATGCCCTGTGCATAGACTCGATTGAAACCGAGTCCGCATGTGGATTTGAGAACTTGTCAGAGCCTATTTGAGCTCACTAAAGCCTGGTGTTTGGCTTATAGATAATCAACCAGGTCTTCTTTAAGTCCCATCATTTGCTTTTTGGTTTTAGCTTATTGGTTGGCTTATTCTTTAGCTCAAAGTAGGCACCCTTTTTACTGTTTTTAGCTTATAGTTCACATCATCAAATCTTTGCAAGTGGCAATCCAGAGGTAATGGGTTTTTGTTTTTAGTTGATTTAGAGTTGTTTTAGCTTATTATAGCTTGTGTATCAGTTTGGTAGCTTTTGGTGCCCATTTGCTTATTCAAGTGCTTATTTCAATAAGCACTTGTACTTCAGCTTCAATTTCTTACACATAACCTCCTGTTTTTCTATTTTTCCTAGATTCCTAATATAATTTTAGAGTTTTCCTGAAATTTTCAGATTTTTCCTAGCTTATTTGCTATTTTTCTTAATTTAAACTATTCTTTAAGCATTTTTAATTAGCATTTAATACAAAAAATTAAGAAAAGGTTCAAAAAATAATTTTCATTTTCTTAAGTTAAGATAAATATAAAAAGCCAAAAAGTATTTTTCTAGATTTTCTTAGTTAAATTTGTATTTTAAATAATTTATGTAGTTTTAAATAGTTTTAATTCCTAGAAAATAGAAAAATTTCAGAAAAATACAAAAATAGTTTTGAAAATTCTATTTTGATATTTTAGATTTTTCTAAGTCTTAATTTTATTTTTCTAGCTTTATTTCCTAATTTCTTGTATTTTAGGCTATTATTAAATAGTTATAAATAGTTTTTAATTAATAATAATTAATTTAATAGTTATAAAAATAATTTTCTTTTTCCATAAATTTTCTTTTATCATTAGGTTTGTAAAAATGTCATTTTCATATTTTTAGGACTTTTATTTCTTAGATCTCACTTTTTGTTTTATACGTTTACGTAATTTTATTTAAACGTAAGTTTTAAGTTTTAAGTTTTAAACGTTCATCAATTTTAAAAATAGTGATAGCGTTTATTTAATATTTTTTATCTTTTTAACTTTCTTTAATTTGCATTTAAGCCATTGTAATTTGTTGGTTTTTTCTGTAATTTTAATCATATCACAAATCCCTTTTTCCGTTCAAATTCCTCGATCACTTTACGTTTGATAATCCATTGCATAGCTCGTTGGGACATAACGACCCGGGGAAAAACTATACTCCTCAGATCTTCATTGAGTTCGTTCCTGAGCCGTTTTAAGTTTGTTACGGTCGGTCATTCACAAGTGGCAGACTTGCGTGATAAAACTTGACTGTTCTGGAGCGAATCATGACTTTAATACATTATCATTATCTACACGTTACAAACATCCGTACATTCATTACTGGAGTTAAAATTTTATATTACGTCTTATTAACCATCCATGAAGACCATACATTTATTTATAATCATTTATTTTATTAAAAATAAAATAAAAATAAAAAACAAAATTTGGTATGATATACACTATATTTTGGTACATTGAAAAAAAATAATAATAATAAAATAAAATAAAACTAAAAACTGTTTTACAAACAATTATCAAAAGCTTACAATTAAGTACATAACAGAGTCTTAGTTATAACATTATGTTACTAGCATGCTATTATATAATATTGTTAGTTGCCATCTAAGACAAGCCTAAAGTTTCAGTACCAAACAAAAAAAATCAAACATAACCATTCCTAACAGATACTGTTAAACATGTCCAACCATAGCAGGTTTTAGTTATAAACATTGACAAAAACTTTGAAGCCAGCCATCTGATGTCTTAGCACGTGTGAAATACAGGGATCACAACTTTCTTTCGGGAAGCCAACGAAGCACGGACGTCGGCACACGATCTACGAGCTTGAACCGCACCATTTTATTGGCTTCCCAAAGCCAAATATGAACAACATCCCTCCACCGCAATTCGGTGTCACATGGTTTTTGCTCTTTGGTCTATCATCGTGGTGTTCGATGTCAACATCTACATAGAACTCCATACCTCCAACGTGTCGCAAGTGCATTTTGGTATTTCCACATTTTACGTGCCTTCACAAAGTCATGCAAGATGTTCGTAGACATATGAAAAGTATTGTGATTAAAAAAAACAGTAGCCATATGTAACTCTAAATAACAATCAGCTAAATAACAACATGCATCAAAAGTCATTACAAACTCCTAACATCTGATGTTAGTCTATACAATACAAAGGTATTTCATGACTTTACGTAATATCATGTTACGCCAAACATAACTTATCCTAAGCATACCAAAGAAGATTAGTAAGTAGACAACTACAATTGTTTCCATGCACCGGAATCCTTTCTTAAAAACTATACGAACAAAGGCAGGTTCATAGAAAATAATCGCACTTCCTACTCAACAAAAGTTATGTGTTATCGTTAACTGCACTATACTTACCATAAACGTTTCACACTCATAATAGTCGCGTATATGTTTTAATACATATCACAATATACTCTCTATACATAATACTATAAACTCAGATGCATTAGATATGTCCCTCAATATAAAGGATAATAATAGAAATTAAAATCTGAATGTACCGCTTACCAAACGACTATGTTCTGTCACATACGCAAGAATTGGCGCATAAAAACAATTCTTCTCATCCTGATGCTCAGTATGGCCTTCCCACTCACACATGTGTGACATCCTTTATTTACATAAATCATGTAAAAAATTTCAAAAGTATATCATGTGCAAACGTTTTGCTTTCTCAAAATAATTAGACACATTATCGTATATTATCATTAACATACCTCCGTCTATAGGGCTTTTCAGGAATGGCTTTCTCTAGTTCAAAACCATACGTTCTACAATATCATGACGCATCTCCAAACCAGACGAATTAAATGGCATCATGGATACAAAATTGTTTAGCAAGTTTGTGAAAACCACCCTTCTACCAGCAACGAGGTTTTGAACTTGAATCAAAATATGCCATCCCATTCCTCCAAACACATGAACATTCTTACCTTCATCCACAAGCATAATCTCACGGTGAGTGACTGTTGATACCAGCATGCTACTCACATAAACACGGAATTGAGGATTCTCAGTTGACGTCAGGAAACCACAAGGAAGATCCTATGAAACAGGTATTTCTTATTAACAGAAAAACTTAAATCAAATTGATTGGTTTTCAAAAGATTTCTAATAAACTTATAGAATGTCAACTTTGTAAGTTCAAAATTATCGGGGATTGGTCGACCTGTTCTAAAGTAAGTGAGCATCTACGCTGCCTGTAACCTACCTGAGCGAGATTGTATCCTATGCATTCATATCCAGAATTGTTGTACGCTGTTACGTGGTAGCAGTCTTCTTCCTGTCGGATGAAATGGAATGTCGATATGTTCGTGTATTTGCTGACATCTAAAAATTCGCGCCATTCAGATACATACAGCTTAAACTGATTCCCTCCAACCATCTTTATGTACACCTTATGTTTTGTTCCTTTATTGTGGATTAAGTATAGCCAGTTGTTCTTAGGTTTCAACATCTCCATAAACAGGGTAGGAAGAAGCTGAAATTCAAACATTTAGTGCGTATATCAATGTCAAATTTCTTGAATAAAATGATAAGTTGTATAAGTCTCTTAGATAGTAAATACCTGTAGTGTTCAGATGTTACTTTGGTTTGCCTCCACCAATAGTTGCAACGTCATTCTGTTTCAGAAAACCACAAACGTGTAAATGGTGAATACGTTTCCACATGAATTTATATATATGCGTAATGAATTGTATCATCAACAAAAATAGATAGGTAAAAATGTAGACCCATTATGTGGACTCATACAAATAGACCCATTATGTGGACTCATACAAAAGTGTTTGACGAAACTATAATCACATAGTCGTTTCAGAGTACATATTTGTATTCTCTTTGAAGTTCATAATCTTATACCATGTAAAGCGTTTTCCACGATTAACAACTATTCTACTATCTACCCAACCTACATTCTCTACATACTTTTACTAACCGTCTTTTCTAATAATATGCATAACACGTTCTTGCTTAACTACTAAACAAAATAGCAATAAATCATAACTACCCTATGTAACTACTATTATACCTTGCATTACACATGTTCTTTAAACTAACAATCGTGAAATTAACCACCATGTAATTACTTAGATTACTAACATCACCATCCTTTTAAGATACGTCCATTAAACATAACAACTAATCTCCAAGGATCAGAAACAATTTATACTTCAAAAACACTTCTTTAGTATGATAATACACCATAGAATAACCTAAGAAACTTCTCTAACTTTACAAATCTACTAAACATCTACTACCAATCGGCTATTGGGATGGAACTCTAACGGTTTTTATCGTTTCCCTTCTTCTACAGTGATCATAACCTATGTAACTATTTCAAACACAAATATCAAAGATCAAACGGATGTTACATTCCGATCAAAAGTTAAAAACATTGAAGAAAAATATACCAAACATGCATTTCTAAACAACAAAGATGTCAAGAATATGTATATCAATTAGTGTGCAATTTCGGTGGATGATTACGGGAAAAAATGATGATGAGTGGTGTGTTGAAGAAGATGAAGAAGTTTGTTGGCCCAAATTCTTGGTCTCACCAGATTACACACATACCCAAGCCAAGTTGTATTTGTAATAATGACATTATAGAATCTACAACATAGCTTATTATACATAGCAAATGTTTTACATAACAAATGTAAACCTTTAAATAACAAATGTTTGAAAATTAAATACATAACAAATGTTTTACATACAAACCTTTTAAAAATGTTGTCATTTCAAAATAAATAGGTTTCATAAAAAGGATAAACATTTTTATAAATATATTTAGTTTGTATCATATATTGTACACATACAAAATATTTGGTACAATCATCTTAAAAATTAAACACAATAACATACAAATAAAATATATTTCATTACCTAATACATGTTGTCTTTTATTTTATATTAAAACTATCCTAATATATGTTCATAGTTTGTGTGCATTTGCAGGTTTTTAAGTGTTACATGAACTTCCCAACAAATGTCGTCTACAAAGAAATTTAATTTTGTATATGAATAAAATGATTATCCATTTTTTTATTTCGCTATCACGATTAATAAAAGTTAAAAAGCCAAACATTGTCCCAGATTGGTTTCTTTCTACAAAACCCGGTATACTTATATTATTTAATTGTTTCGTTTCTATATTTTATAATTTACATCCACAAACCATACAATTATATAGACTTCTGAACCAAAAAAATACATTTTAAGTGTTAATAAAATGAATAAAATGAATTTTTTTGTTAAAAAAAATCCCGCCAAAAATTTTTCACCAAAATTTATTACTGCATCAAATTTATAAAGTTGCGCATCATAATTATAGTTGTGATGCAGTAACTTATAACCCTTAATGCACTAAAATCATGATTGTGATGCTGCAACTTTTTAACTGTGATGCAGTAGCTTATAATCTTAATGCAGTAATAAGTTTTGGTGCATCTTTATTATACGTTATTGCATCATAGTTAATAGCTAAGTGCATCAACTATGTTGCATATGCAGTAACTTATAACCTTAATGCATTAATAAGTTTTGGTGCATCTTTATTATAAGTTACTGCATCATAGTTAATAGTTAAGTGCACCAACTATGATGCATGATGCACTAACTTATAATCTTGATGCGCTAAAATTATGATTGTGATGCAGTAACTTATAAACTTAATGCACTAAAATCATGATTGTGATGCAGTAATAAATTTTGGCGGGAATTTTTTAGCAGGAAAAAAAAGATTGGCCCAAAAATTTTTTTTGTATATATATATATATATATATATATATATATATATATATATATATATATATATATATATATATATATATACTAGTGTCAAAACCCGTCCGATGGACGGGTATGACTTGTGGTTTTTATTTTTATGATTTAATCAAATAATACTAAAAAATAATTAAAAGTAAAATGAAAGGGCTAAGATCTATAATTGATGTTATCATAATCCATTAAACAATTAAAAGCATGTAAGTACTTTGATTTGTGGGTTTTATTTTTAGGGTTTAGTAGAAGAAATATATAGTTAAAAGTTAAATTAAACGAATAGCAAATTAAGCTAAAAGGAAAAAAAACCCCAAAATATAATATCATTACGAATAGCAAGATAACTTGTTTATGCTTGTTGGGTTGTAACTAAAATATAATATTCTATGAACGTATTAGTATAAGATAATTTGAAAATGAAACGGTACCTAAAAGGAAAAAAAATATGAAAATAGTGAATATGGTAATCTAACGGTAACGAAAACTTTTTATAAATAGTTATTTGCACGCACGGGGCTTAGACATAAATTTTTGATAAAATATTTGTTTCGTTAATTTGATCTTATAAAGTAGCTTATATATTTTTGAAGAGTATATTATTTATATGTGGTTTTATGTTTGTAACTGGGTTAGTTCTTTTATTTTTTTCGTTGGTATTTGTATACAAAGTTTTAATGTTAATTGTTAACTTACAATAACGTTAGAAAATACTATGAATATGGGTGCATAAAGTGTCAATATATAACCAAAATCATGTGTTAGACTTAAATGAATCTCAAAGTTTAAACCAACATCGGCTAACTTGCTACCAAACATACTAATTACATTGAAGAGAAAGAGATATTAATATGAATTTAAGGTGATATAAAGATAACTCGGTATCCTAAATCCAAATAAAAAGGTATGCATTATAGCAACACATATGAATTTAGCTTGCAGTGAATGGAAGTCAATCGCATCACCGTCCCTCCTCCAATCGACTTCTTTGGTCAAAACGATGTAATCTCTTTTAGTTCCCGGTAATATTAGAACCAATCATAACCGTAGCATCTTAACAAAACTGTACTTCGAGTGTATGCATTTTTTATTATAACAATATGATAGATGTGGTAATAATGAATGATTTAGTCTCATTACTGGTTTCCATTATTGGATATTAACTTATTAATCCATGTAAGTCAAGATTAGTGTAGTATTTATGTATGTATATAAGTTAAAGGGTCTAGTGTGTCAATAGTAAAGTTTATAACCGAAAAACAGTTATAAGCGGTTATGGCAGTTAAGTTTGTAGGTTGTGTCGGTTTGTAAAAAATATACCGGTTCATAGTGTCGTTTGGTGGGCTATAAGTACCCTGAAAAACAAGTCTGTAAAACTAACGATTGTTATATATCAAATAAAACTTAGTATACTTATTATTACGATTGTTCATAGAAGAGAAGATTAGACCAACAATTGGCATCAGAGCCAAAGGATTCGAACCAGAGAGACAGAAACCGATTGATTCAGGGAATCAATCAAGAGTAGAAGTAGACCGTGCGCATACCAGTCAATCAAGAAAAAAAACAAAGAACGATTGATTTAGGGAATCAATCAAGAGAAAGAGAGAGAAAGACATACCGATTGTGCGAAGAAGAGATACCGCCGCCGGATTGTTTGCCGGAGAAGAAAAAACAACCGCCGCCGTGTATGGTTGCCGGAAAAGAAAAAGAAACCGATTAACCACCATCACCATTTTGATTAGAACAAAACCAGAAGAGGACCAACATCATTTACAGGGCTTTGCCCTAATTTGTGTAGAAGGAAGAAGGAAGAGGAAGGCGTGGTTTTTTTTGGGAAAGGAAGAACAATTTTATTTGGGGAAAAGAAGTAGCAGTATTTATTAAAAGGAAAAGGAAGAGCAGTACATTACTGTTTGGAGAAGGGAGCCCACAAAAAGTCAAGTAACATTTTTTTACTCCTTCAAATACTTAGTCATTTTTTTAAAAAAGTTAGAGAATTTGCATATTAGTATTGTAGATTAGGTAGAATAGATTTTTTTTCATTACAATTCGCGTTAGAAACCGTTAGAATTGTTTGTGAATTATTGTGGCTAGAAAGAAGAATTTAAGGTCGACTATTATTAGAATTATATTGGTATTAGAAGAAAACCAAATCGTAAGATATGACGGGAGATAAAAATGAAAACAGAGTTGTTTGCACTACATCGTTACCATCATATCAATGCCTAGTTTTAAGCAACACAAATTATACATTACGGGCATTAGGAATGAAGAAGATATTAACGGCAAATGGAGTATGGGATTTAGTAGAAGGTACATGTACATCAAAAGAGATTGATGTAAAAAAAGGACAGTTCGGCATCAGCATACCTATTTCAAGGGTTACCAGAAGATTTGCAAATGCAAGTTGCGGGATGTGAAACAGCAAAAGAAATTTAGGACTCTCTAAAGTCCAGATTTATTGGAACAGAAGATGTACAACAAGCACACTCACAACAACTTAAATCAGAATTTGAAAGACTTGTGATGAAAGAAGATGAATCAATAGATTCATTTGCTGGGAAGTTGATGAGTATTATTACAAAGGCTGCTACATGTGGATTGACGTTTGATGAACAAACAAAAGTACGAAAATTATCGAATGCGGTGCGGATAAGTTTGTACCAGTAGTAGCAACCATTGAAATGGTTGTTGATTTTAAGAAAACAAAATTAGAGGAGATTATTGGGAAACTTAAGACTTATGAAGAAAGTCTTAAGTTTAGAAAAGGAAGTGAGGACGATAATAGTGAGAAATTGTTGTTCACACGTTAAGGGAATAATAGAAATTATGAACGCAACTATGGAAATGATAGACGAGGAGGTGGTAATCAGACACGAGGAAGAGGCCAAGGAAGATTCACAAGAGATAGTAAGAATGGAGATAGTTATGATAGAAACAAGAGAAACCATGGAGATCAAAAATACCATAGGAGAGACTTTAGAGAAATAGAGTGTTATAATTGTCATGAGTTTGGACACTTAATGCAAATTGTCCAAAACCAAACCGTAAAGAAGAAAAGCAAACCTTGTGTTCAAAGATGACGAACCAAAGACTATTGATGGTTACTAGTAACGATGGAAAGAGATAACATCCTTAAAGGATGAAATTCAAAGGAAAAGTTAGAAGATATGCGGTCAGAGATAGAAATTGATTTGAAGAGTAAATTAGAGTTTTGGAAGTTTGAAATGCTTCAAGAGTTAGAGATTGAAAAACAAGAGTTTGAGAAGAAAATAAGAAATAGAGAAATGGCATTTGAGAAACAAATGCAAATAGAGTTAGAGAACCTCAAGAAGTTGAGAGATTGCACAAGCAAAGAGACGAAAGAGTTAAAGACAATAAGAGAATTGTTTGAGAAAGAGAACCATGAAGTTGTTTCAAATGAGAAACATCTAGAAGAAGAAAGAGTTGACAAAGGCGAATGCAAGAAGCATCAAGAGACGCCATCAAGAGTTCCAAAGGAAAGCCAGATAGAGAAAGACATTAAATCATGCAACAAGAAAGTTGAAGAAACAGATTATTGGAGACGCAAGATTATGAAATGATACAAATGAAGGAAGATAGTGACAAAGGAGAAAAAGATGATCGAGATGAGATTGAAGACAAGGAAGAAAGAAGTCAAATCAAGGAGGAAGTTCAAGACATAGTTCGTGTTGAAGATCAAGACAAGAAAAGTGGAAACAAGCCAAAGTTTAAAGATAAAGATGATGGAGCTTGAAGATATCGAAGGCATGGATTAATAAATTAGGGAGGAGTATTGGATATTAACTTATTAATCCATGTAAGTCAAGATTAGTTTAGTATTTATGTATGTATATAAGTTAAAGGATCTAGTATGTCAATAGTAAAGTTTATAACCGAAAAACAGTTATAAGCGGTTATGGCAGTTAAGTTTGTAGGTTGTGTCAGTTTGTAAAAAATATACCGGTTCATAGTGTCGTTTGGTGGGTTATAAGTACCCTGAAAAACAAGTCTGTAAAACTAACGATTGTTATATATCAAATAAAACTTAGTATACTTATTATTACGATTGTTCATAGAAGAGAAGATTAGACCAACATCCATTACTATAGTATGATCAGTATCATATTTTACACTGACAGGAGATCTAGATTCCCATGTGTTAAAAACATTATGTTTAGTGTCTTAACATTTAAAAGTGGTACATGAATAAGGAGGGTGGATATCTTTTGTGAATGCGATAGTAATAGATTTGTAAAATATGTAACAAAACAGATTTAAGGATTAGACAATCAAATAAGTAGACAAGCATGTCACAAAATAGCTAAATCTTATTACTTAATCATGTCACAAACCTATACGAAGACTATGTTTAAGACGAAACTTATATCTAATTTAATTTCCCTCTTTTTCCTTGATATATAACTATGATCAAAATTTTCAGTTCTTAGTTGCTTCCTGCCCGTGAAAGTCACCAAATGTTCACCTCTATTTAGCCTGGTTTCCTGCTTTTCTTGAGGTAAATAGAAATAGTCCGTTAATCAAAGGATTCATTCTCAGTGTGGTTTTATTTTCGCCTTTAATGCTGATATTATGAACCATTTTCCACCAAGAACCGGATAACGTATGATTTTGGAATCTGAAGCTTGAAATGTAAAAAACTAAAACACATTGCTGCTCTCATTTGAGTTTATTCGAGAACTACAACAGAATGTTACACTGTTAGCTTTGCATTAAATATTTGTATCGAAACCGTTTAAGAAAATACATTACATTTTTCATCTAATCTTGAGACATAGTTGACTTTTGGGGCATTCCCTTTTCATCTAATAATTTGACTTGTTTGACTTTGACCCATTTCTTTTTTAGCAGACTATTCTTATCCGACCCATTTGAGATAATGCATTAACCCATACTATAAGTAAGTTGTAACTGCCACATGTAACTCAACATCTTAATATTAAAAAAAAGATTCATACCGCCATGGAGACGACGCTAACAACAAAAGGCACAGCTACAAGAGGGGTTTTGAGCAAGCAAAAACCCGAGTGCAGAGCTCTGAATAGATTAACACACAATAAATAACAAAAACAATTCGCTAGTGGGTCCTAGACATATTCCATTTAACATATATTTTTCCATGGTATTATGAAAAAACTATTACTGTATGGAGCATGAGGTAGAAAATGTGGCCACATATATCTAACCTAATCTTTATTGCCCTGCATGATTTAGTGAAAAAAGATTATAGTGGATACTCATTCTCGTTGTTAGCTAATGATTTCATAATCATAATTTTTTCGTTGTCATCTTTCAAGATAAAACATTTGGTGACTTTTGGATATAACTTGTGATTAGTCACATTATCATTCAGCCCTACACATGCTACACTTATGAATCAATACAGTCTTCGCATAATCTCGTTGTTCAACAGGTAATGTTAGCCAATCAAGTGTTAGCTATAATGATGTAGTCCAGCTGTGGGTCTTGATTGGCTGCATGATTGACTGCATGATTTATGGCTAACAGGTAACACATTCCACCTATACTTGATAACACCTCATGATCATATTATGTCAACCTTGAAGTAACGACCATTGTGCAAGAACATCAAGACAACTTAACATTGTTGCAAGACAAATGTCGATAAATGGACAAACATTACATATGTTTGGTGTAATGCTCAATACTTTCACGATTCTCAACTATATGTGATTCTTATAGTCTCGCTCTAATGCTCTCTTTTCTTAATATCATTATTTTGGCTCTCCGATATGGTTAGATCCAATGTAATACCAACACATCAACCACCAAAAGCCAGGAATAATGCACCAATGAAGTGTGACATTGACCTAGAACTTCAAACTTGGAAAATCTAGTGAATTACGTCCTAAGAAGGTGTAGGGAAACATCCAGCAAACCTCATTGATGCAGATCCAACTAAGTTATACATGTGAAAATTCTATATCTAGGTTGGAATTTTGGACCCCCATTGACGCAAGTACCAGTGGGTTGGGTTGATATCAAAGTGTTTTGAGTTGCATAGGAAGTATGAGTTGGTCTATAAATAAGCCCCCTGAAATAGGCCTAAGAGATAGGTTGTAAAACCGCTTGCAGATTATGAGTTAGTTTAGAGATATAAAGTCAAGGATCAATCCAAATAAGGTTGTTGCACTTATATAACTAAGGTGCTTTAAAAATGGTAACTATTAGGTAGCTCAAAATAAGCGGTTTGGTCATTGACATCTTGACTAACTACATGTGGTCAAAGCCTATAGTTGGCACTGGTTCTCAACACATTAGTAGATTCCTAAATTTTAACTTTTAATGAATGCTCATCTATGTCAGTCTTCTGTCTTAGAGAACCAACAAAATGAGCACAAACAATCGAACATATGCTCTTTTAATTTGTTGTAGTCCTAGTCAATGTATTCAGAGCAAATAATGTTCTCTAGTGGAGTAAATACCATATTTGTAAACCATAAGAATATACGTGTACATGGAAAGGATTGTAACAATTGTTAGAACTACAAAAAGTAATAAGAACAGCCAAAAGCCTAAACGTGTTGCAACTACACAAAGCTTGACTGAATCTAAAATGTAGGGCATGCAGTAGAATAATTTATCTGCACAAGATCTATATATCTCTAGCAAACCAAAATAATATATGGTTACAAAAGGTACGTAAAACCTACACTACAGACATATCTAAAGACATTAAAATTAATAAGTTCAAAAACAATGCATGACAGAAGATGATAACATATACCTGTAAGGCAAAGAATTTGGAAGTTCATTGTGTTTGAAAGAATGTGAACCACTTGA
Source organism: Chrysanthemum lavandulifolium (assembly GCA_022545495.1). Taxonomy (NCBI): domain Eukaryota; kingdom Viridiplantae; phylum Streptophyta; class Magnoliopsida; order Asterales; family Asteraceae; genus Chrysanthemum; species Chrysanthemum lavandulifolium. The sequence continues at coordinate 290,642,562 of CM040239.1, read as the reverse complement.
AGCCACATGTCTGGATTATTTTGCAATTCCCGCAATAATATATGATCAGCATCAGTCCTCTGTATTGTCAAAAAGATATGGATGAGAAACATTAACAACAGAATATAACTAAATCATCTAATCCAAAACAATGTCACTACAAAAAGGTCCCCAGTAGACCCAAATTCTAATGCACACATCATCTGTAAATCAACCAAAAAAATACTCCGTATTCAAATAGATGTGCCAAATACTATTTTCCCTCCTAAATTACATGCTCATTTAACTGATGTTATGTTCGGCCTACGGTCATCGTCATAGAAAAAACGACTTAGTTACATATATACAAAATCACATTTTACGACGTTGTATCTTTGATTAATAATGTACCTTCTAATGCAAACTTACAAATTTTTTAAAGCATTGTCAAATACATACATACATACATAAAGTATTCATTTTCAACAACCTTAGCTACTGTGACCATATGCGCATGTTGAACAAAATTAGTCCACTAAGGTTTTCACTGTTTTGCTTCTAAGAAAATCCAAATTGTGTGTAATAGCATAATGTCAAATACATACATACTTAGAGTCACAAACCTATAGACATAATTAACGCGGCAGAACAAAAACAATTCAGGTCCAAAGGAGAAGGGTGAATCTTGGCTCCCTATGTTTGCATCATCAGTTTCCTATATGTCTTTTGATCATAAGAAGCTCTAACTTTCCACACCTTTAAACCAAAGAATATATAAGGTTAATATTATATTTTTCTGTCATTCAGACTATTCACTTTTTACACTTATCAAATGGTCATATCCTAGTCGGACGACCAATTCACGTAGTCTCTCAATCATTTACAATGTTGTCAGATCAAACATGAGCTAAGAGGGCATTTGGATTTACTTATCTAAACAGCTTAACTGCTTCAAAAATAAGTTGCTTATGTTCAGGTGCATAATATATACTCCGGTTAAGCAGATAAACGGTAAACAACATACTTAAGACTCCTTATCTCCTTGAAATTTGAAGCGGATAAGTACTTAGTAAGCAATCCCATACACCCTATAAGACTATATATATTCAAGATCCTAGACATTTTAATATATTGAGGAATAAGCATAAAAAATACTTATTTCATAACTGAGACCAAATAATCTGTAAGTGCTTGCCAAAAAAACTCCCCCACTGACAAGCACCCGTCACAAGTGACGATGTTCTTGAAACCTTGTTGTGCATTGTACAAAACTCGAGGAACCGCAGTGTTTCGTTTGTGTGAACTGGCTGGGACTCACACCTTCATATTTGTAGCTGTCAAACATCAGTTTCATCATATGATAAGCTAAAATATGCCATAAGAGTGACAATTGTTACTCAAACCTTTTAGATTCTCTCAACAACAGTTAAGCTTGAAACTTTCCAACCTGCACCATTAGGGAATAAAATTGAAGAACATTATTGAAGGTGGTGACATTCTTAGAATACGTTAGCTTTTTCGCAGTAAAATACATTAGCATTCAGACACATGATCAGTACCGAGCAACCAAATAACCTCAGGCTACACAAATTCACTTCTCCATTTAGGAACATGACCAAACTGACTTTTCATAATCACAACCAAACTCCCTTCATCCGCCAGGCACAAAAGCTCAAGATGCCTTGATTTAACACTGATACATGAACAACAAAAAACGATAAATGAACATTTGTATAATTTAAGAATTTAAATTTTACCAAACCATGCGATGTGTTCATCATTGACCCAAAAGTGTGGGTTACCAGCACACTGGACTCCAGACAGATGCAACATTTATCATGCCCATGTTAAAATATAACATATGCTTTTAAACTATCTTTCAATCTATAATAATGATGGCATGTTAAGATATACAAATCTGAAGCATTCTTAGCTCAACTTTTGTTATTTCACAGTCATTTATAAAAGCACTTGTGTTTCCATTGCTAGCATCGGATAAAATCGGTGCCCCAATGTTTAGATGAGGACTATTAATATTCAAAGGCTTTTCACCCTCCTGTTTTCAAAAATCAAATATTATCATTCACTTAATGCAACACAATAGACACAAATATAAAAAAAAATCAACTGAATTAATGCCTTTCCCAAAGATTAGTTACTTTATCATACCAATAGCTCTATGGAAACGTACCTACTACAAACTCAGCCCTGACCAATGGAAACCTACTGCAAGCTCGGCATTAGGATCATGGCGTTATATGACTTTCCAAAGATAGCACCATTTATGGCTCTATGGAAACATACCTACTGTAAGCTCAGCCCTAACCAACGGACTGCCATCTGATACAACATTCAAAAGACTTTTAACAATGCTCATCTCAGCCCCAAATTCTTCATCATCATCATATTCATCGTCTCCAACATCTCTGGATGAGTCAAATTCAACATTAAGTAAAGTACCAAACGCAAAACAGTAGAAGCTCTAACCTAAATAGAAGTGTTCCCAAGTTATGGACAAGAAATAATACAGTGAAAAAAAAATTATTATCATATATGTAAAGAGTTATAACCAAGAATAATAATGAACCTCCGGTTGGGGCTCGGATAGTAAAAGAGAAAATATAATTGGAGCCTTCTCCTTCAGACCTATTATTTGTTCTTCTGGAAATCTTCCCACAGCTTTCCAAGACAGGGACATAACCATTGTAAAAACAGTGGCTCAGTTTGTGTGTCATTAAGAGCAGAACCACCTTGAAGATGCTTTAAGTAGACATGAAACAGATTAGCTTCAATACATGGTTCTTGCCCCTTTCTATGTCCATCAACAATGGCAGTCAAAACAAATGCAGCCATAGCACGTTGTTCCGAGTACGCTTCCACACTATCCCAAAAATTGATAAAATATGTGTGGCCAACGTCCTTCACCACACTTGGCACGACTATCAGATAAAAAGAATGCTTCAGTCAAGGATATCATAATGTATGAAAAAATATTGAGCTTAAATGCTAGAGGCTATACACATAACATACAAGTACATCTAGCATTCGCTGCATGAAAGGTCCTTTAAATTTACCTTATCAAGTGCTAGGATCTTTGTCCAGATGAACACAAGAATTTGTCGAAGCTCAGGTGTAGTTTTCTGCAATAACTTCACATACGGAAAAATTCCTACTGACAAGGTGAAACGCCCAGATTTTTTTATTTTTTTTTTATATTTAAAAATGCGTAAACTGTATACATTAATAAAACTAGCGGAAGCGTATTTTCTACATCATACGGGCTTATTCCAAACGTCCCATTGAAATACTAAACTTTACAAAAATACATAACGGTGACTCTTTAAACTTGGTAAAGAAGTTGGTTCTTGATTTAGGGGCATTCCAAACTGATAACAAATGATGGAAATGAGAAGCTCGTTACCTAACCCGCGAGCTACACCATTTTAACCCATTACGCCCCATTTAGCATGTACATGGTCTCATCTTGCATACCTACAAAATATAACCGAGAACGGTAAGTCTATAAGACTTAGTGAGATAACGAATCAGTTAAATCATAAAGCGGACATAAGCATGATCTTGAATAAGTATATATAGTACTATTCGATTACATGAATCATATTATGAACTAATGCGTAAGCACGATAATCGACCGATTAAATACATGATACACCATGTTCTTGATCGAAAGTACATAAGCATATTGAGTGCATAGTCGATCGCATAACTAAGCACATACTTAGTGCATAGCGATTGAGTACATAAGCACATAGTGAGTCGTAAAGCACATCTTGTTGAGCGCATAAGCACATACGAGTACTTTTAGTACTATCTTGGCTGAATGCATAGCACATACCGAGTACTTTTAGTACTATCTTGGTGAGTGCATAAGCACATCTTGACTAAGTACTTATAGTACTATCTTGTTGGATACATAGCGATGAGCCATATAAGCATGTTAATCATCCATATAGGATGTCGAGTTCTGATTTTGGAACATTCACTATTCTAAGGCTCGATTCTCCACTAAGGAGGTCTAAGTTCCAACTTTGTCTGAAACACATGTGTGATCACATAACTGACTATATAGAGATAGTACTAGATATATTGAGTAATGCATAAAGTACCATTCTGACTAATTTAGTGCATAAAGCACTTGGCGCGCCTTAAAACCTGCATAAGCATATACCTAATAGGATTTGACATGCATATGTATAAACGCATCGCATGCCGAAGTGCATAAAGCATTTTGCACACATTACTAAACACATATAAATTTCATATATAATTTAAGGTTAAGCTAAATACTTACGCTTGACTATAACATGATACTAAGCTGGGCTAGAACTGAGACTAAGCTGAATATAGAAACTGAACAATAATATTGTTACAAGGCTAAACCAAGACATGATACTAAAATTGAATTAATTACTAAAATTGTACTATAACATAAACCAATGATGAGCTATAACTTGATGCTATAGCTAAACTATAATATAAAGCTGAGCTACTATAAACAAAATGATGAGACCGCTATCACATATAGCTAAGTTTCGCTATAAATAACATTGAGGTTGGGCCACAACATACTACTGAGTAAATCGGGTCTACTTAATACTAAATATGACCAAAACGGTCAACATGATAATTAATATGACCAAACGGGTCAACTTAGGTCAACTTGATGCTTAATATGACCAACGGGTCAACTTGATACTCAATATGACCAAACGGGTCAACTGGGTCAACTTAATGCTTAATATGACAAACGGGTCAACTTGATACTTAATATGACCAAACATATCAACATGATACTTAATACAACTCAACGGGTCAACTACATACTTTATATGACCAAAGAGGTCAACATGGTACTTAATATAACCCAACGGGTCACTTGATACTTAGTATGACCAAACATGATCATGATACTTAATATGAACCAATGGGTCAACTTGATGCTTAATATGACCCACGGGTCAACATGATACTAAATATGACCAACGGGTCAACATGATACTGTATATGACCACACAGGTCAACATGATACTAATATGACCCAACAGGTTAACTTGATGCTAAATATGACCACACGGGTCAACATGATACTAATATGACCCAACAGGTTAACTTGATGCTAAATATGACCACACGGGTCAACATGATAATAATATGACCCAACAGGTCAACTTGATGCTAAATATGACCACAGGGGTCAACATGATAGTAATATGACCCACCAGGTCAACTTGATACTTTATATGACCAAAGTGGTCAACATGATACTTTATATGACCCAACAGGTCAAACTGATACATAACTTGCATCATACTGGAGATATAGCAAGGTATTATATACTAAACACGCTTAATCTACAAAACATGTTAACTGAAAATCCGTCACTCACCTGGGCCTTATAATGCAAGATGAATGATTCTGAATATGCCTCGAACACCTATAACATGATAGATGTACACGTATAATGTTAACACATAACAACTAGACATGAATATAACATGATAATGCAAATATAAGTGCAACTAAGCACACGTAAACTAGCTATAATGCATAAACTCATAAACTAGTTATGGCATATATCTCGCCAAACATGCACTACTATGCTCGCGAACTCGAGCTAAGATAACCAAGTATTATCACTTGGTTCTATACTTTCATAACATGATTTATAATCATATAGGCTGAGAACATAAGCTATCATAGCATATAATCACCCGGGACTTGCAAAAACATAATATCATGTCATAATCATCAAAACACTTAAGAAAGTGTTTCTTGATTTCTGCGATGACCTATAAATGCATCTTTTGACTCACTTAACTACTGATACAGGTCGTGAGGCTATTTTTCCATGAAAGTATATTATTTTCCATTTCCGAAAAGGTATGGAACGCTCCAAACGGAGCTACGGTCTATCCGGTATGAATTTTTAAAGTTCGGTTTGCTGCACATTTCAGGATCAGCCCTTGATGTACCAAATTACGTTTTAGACCAACTTAAATACTAAATGAGCAAAAACTTTATGAATAACAGCTGAAGTAGACACCTTAGGCTTTCCAGAAAGTCCAGCCATGATTCAATCCGAGCTTCTATCAATTTTATATGATTTTTCAAACATGGCTAATCATTACTGAAAATTTCAGCAACTTGTTTAACATCATATATCACATAAAGGGGTGTTTGGTTTAACTCAATAATCAACATAAACACCTCCTAAACATCATAAATTGATCATTAACATAATCCCATCATAAACCCTAATAATCATATACATAATCATAAACTATAAATCTTGAATTCATCACATAATCATGTATAACACTTGCTAATCATAACCACATAACTTGTATTCTTGTTTACACATATAATTAATCACTTACTTGATATTGGAGAAGAACACATAACCTCTTAAGCTCTTGATTCATAATAACCATTCAAGCCTTGATATCTTTGCTTGATTCTTGATAGGGCTTTGATAAAGATCATGATATCTATGGGATTCTTCAAAGTGAAGAAATATGTTCTCCTGGTTCTTTTCTTTTCTATAGGTCGTGAATGGGAGGGAGGGAAGTATATCCTGTAAACCGACTTTCAATAAGAATAAAATATATCTGGATTTTTTTATAGTTTGGCTATTTGTCACATTTAGCCCTCGTAGTAAAATCGTGTTGCAAAACTTGTCCGAGCTTGTATCATATTAAGTCACTTGTTAACTATGTCATTAACTCCATCAAAGTGGGACTTTTATATTTATTCCTCTAAAATTTTATATGTAACCAATAGGAATTTAAATAAATCCGCTATTATTTTCTATAAAAGTCGGGATGTTACAACTCTCCCCCGCTTGGACTGTTCGTGTCCTCACGAGCTACTGTTGTTGTAACTAAAATTATCCTCTAAATTACTCAGGATCATTTGTAAGTACTCCCCCATTTAGGTATGTATCATGTCTGTATTCTAACAATAAAACTGATAATCCACTAATAAGGATCAAACTAGAATTCATTTCCTCTATATATGTATCAAATTTATCAACAGGTTTATAGGTACCTGTTATCCATGTTGAAATCCTTTCACCTGATCATATGAACTCTGAGATTTTCTTGATTATCCTCTGAAAATAACTCGATAGATCCATAATCATATGTATTCTTGATGTTTATCTCGACTATTTTACGAAAATATCTCAAAATTTCATAGTGGCATTAAAGAAAGGATTTATTTACGAATTCGCATAATATTAGCTAAAATGTCACATCCACGAAAATTGTTTCATAACTACGATGCGAATATCTCTTATTGAATGATCCATATCCATTCTGACATGTTTTCATTTCATTTCTTTTGCACTTTTTCCTGAACTGCTCAAGTCCAGAAATGCTGAAATCTATATTTAATATCTATTCTGTCATATTCTGTAGCATTTCTAAATCATAATCTTTCTAAACATACTAGAGTATGTAAATTATTCCCTTTGTAATGACCATGTTTTATGCTACTACTATACATGATTTAATGCAATATTCATGATGCATTTAACACATAACCGTTTAGCGAGCTCCTCGAGGTATCTCATGATCTCGATAAGTTCATACCATATCATATGAATATTATCACGTTGATCAGGCGTCATAATAATCACACCATATAATTATGAACTCATCGATATCATAATCTATCCCAAGTCATTGAACTAAAACGTGTCATATACTGCACATAAGCTGATGTAAATGCTAACTATATAGTGCTATACTGATAACGCATACTAATTCCATATGCTTACTATATCGTGAGTATCTGATTCACGATCTGCAACTTTATTTGATATCTGAAAATGCATTATGCACTACACTACTATATCTGTAAACTCATATAATCTTATATATGTTGTTGATCACCTAAACGGGTATGCATTGCTAAACATGCACTGATTATCTAATAAACATGAACTATATACTGAATAACATGACTGAATAACTGATAAACGTATAAACGTGCGATGCAATTTAACTCTAAATGCAATTACCGAGCAAAGGTTCGAGTCTAAGCATCCCCTACTAATGGTGGATACTTAAATCTCTCAAATCATCGCTCTGATACCAACTTGAAACGCCCAGATTTTTTTATTTATTTTTTATTTAAAATCCGTAAGCATATACATTAATAAAACTAAGCGGGCGTATTTTCTACATCATACGGGCTTATTCAAACGTCCCATTGAAATACTAAACTTTACAAAATACATAACGATGACTCTTTAAACTTGGTAAAGAAGTTGGTTCTTGATTTAGGGGCATTCAAGCGATAACAAATGATGGAAATGAGTAGCTCGTTACCTAACCCATGAGCTACACCATTTTAACCCATTCGCCCCATTTAGCATGTACATGGTCTCATCTTGCATACCTACAAAATATAAACTAAGAACGGTAAGTCTATAAGACTTAGTGAGATAACAAAGCTGTATTAAATCATAAAGCGGACATAAGCATGATCTTTGAATAAGTATATATAGTACTATTACGATTACATGAATCATATTATGAACTAAGCTGCGTAAGCACGACAACGCCGATTAAATACATGATACACCATATTCTTGATCGAGTACATAAGCATATTGAGTGCATAGTCGATTGCATAACTAAGCACATACTTAGTGCATAAGCCGGTGAGTACATAAGCACATAGTGAGTCGTAAAAAGCACTATCTTGTTGACGCATAAGCACATATTGAGTACTTTTAGTACTATCTTGGTGAGTGCATAAGCACATCTTGATTACTTTTAGTACTATCTTGGTGAGTGCATAGCACATCTTGACTAAGTACTTATAGTACTATCTTGTTGGATACATAGCGACGAGCCATATAAGCATGTTAATCATCCATATAGGATGTCGAGTTCGATTTTGGAACATTCACTATTCTAAGGCTCGATTCTCCACTAAGGAGGTCTAAGTTCCAACTTTATGCGAAACACATGTGTGATCACATAGCGACTATATCTTGATAGTACTAGATACATTGAGTAATGCATAAAGTACCATTCGACTAATTTAGTGCATAAAGCACTTGGCGCATATAAAACACCATAAGCATATACCTAATAGGATTTGACATGCATATGTATAAGCGCATCGCATGCTAGAAGTGCATAAAGCATTTTGCACATTACTAAACACATATAAATTTCATATATAATTTAAGGTTAAGCTAAATACTTACGCTTGACTATAACATGATACTAAAATTTGGGCTAGAAGCGAGACTAAAATTGAATATAAGCCGAACAATAATATTGTTACAAGGCTAAACCAAGACATGATACTAAAATTGAATTAATTACTAAAATTGTACTATAACATAAACCAATGATGAGCTATAACTTGATGCTATAGCTAAACTATAATATAAAGGCGAGCTACTATAAACAAAATGATGAGACCGCTATGACATATAGCTAAGTTTCGCTATAAATAATATTGAGGTTGGGCCACAACATACTACTGAGTAAATCGGGTCTACTTAATACTAAATATGACCAAAAAGGTCAACATGATAATTAATATGACCAAACGGGTCAACTTGGGTCAACTTGATGCTTAATACGACCAACGGGTCAACTTGATACTTAATATGACCAAACGGGTCAACTGGGTCAACTTAATGCTTAATATGACCAACGGGTCAACTTGATACTTAATATAACTCAACGGGTCAACTACATACTTTATATTACCAAAGAGGTCAACATGGTACTTAATATAACCCAATGGGTCACTTGATACTTAATATGACCAAACATGATCATGATACTTAATATGAACCAATGGGTCAACTTGATGCTTAATATGACCACACGGGTCAACATGATACTAAATATGACCAACGAGTCAACATGATATTGAATATGACCACACGGGTCAACATGATACTAATATGACCCAACAGGTTAACTTGATGCTAAATATGACCACATGGGTCAACATGATACTAATATGACCCAACAGGTTAACTTGATGCTAAATATGACCACACGGGTCAACATGATAGTAATATGACCCAACAGGTCAACTTGATGCTAAATATGACCACAGGGGTCAACATGATAGTAATATGACCCAGCGGGTCAACGATACTTTATATGACCAAAGTGGTCAACATGATACTTTATATGACCCATGGGTCAAATGATACATAACTTGCATCATCACTGGAGACATAGCAAGGTATTATATACTAAACACGCAATCTACAAAACATGTTAGCGAAATCCGTCACTCACCTGGGCCTTATAATGCAAGATGAATGATTCTGAATATGCCTCGAACACCTATATCATGATAGATGTACACGTATAATGTTAACACATAACAACTAGACATGAATATAACATGATAATGAAAATATAAGTGTAACTAAGCACACGTAAACTAGCTATAATGCATAAACTCATAAACTAGTTATGGCATATATCTAGCCAAACATGCACTACTATGCTCGCGAACTCGAGCTAAGATAACCAAGTATTATCACTTGGTTCTATACTTTCATAACATGAATTATAATCATATAGGCTGAGAACATAAGCTATCATAGCATATAATCACTCGGGACTTGCAAAAACATAATATCATGTCATAATCATCAAAACACTTAAGAAAGTGTTTGCTGATTTTCTGCAGCAGCCTATAAATGCATCTTTTTGACTCACTTAACTACTGATACAGGTCGTGAGGCTATTTTTCCATGAAAGTATATTATTTTCCCTTTCCGAAAAGGTATGGAACGCTCCAAACGGAGCTACGGTCTATCCGGTATGAATTTTTAAAGTTCGGTTTCTTTGCACATTTTCGGATCAGCCTTGCATGTACCAAATTACGTTTTAGACCAACTACTAAATGAGCAAAAATTTATAAATAACAATTTGAAGTAGACAACTTAGGCTTTCCGAAAGTCCGACCATGATTCAATCCGAGCTTCTATCAATTTTATATGATTTTTCAAATATGGCTAATCATTCTTTGAAAATTTGACAACTTGTTTAACATCATATATCACATAAAGGGGTGTTTGGTTCAACTCAATAATCAACATAAACACCTCCTAAACATCATAAATTGATCATTAACATAATCCCATCATAAACCCTAATAGTCATATACATAATCATAAACTATAAATCTTGAATTCATCACATAATCATGTATAACACTTGCTAATCATAACCACATAACTTGTATTCTTGTTTACACATATAATTAATCACTTACTTGATATTGGAGAAGAACACAATAACCTCTTAAGCTCTTGATTCATAATAACCATTCAAGCCTTGATATCTTTGCTTGATTCTTGATAGGGCTTTGATAGAGATCATGATATCTATGGAATTCTTCAAAGTGAAGAAATATGTTTTCCTAGTTCTTTTCTTTTCTCTAGGTCGTGAATGGGAGGGAGGGAAGTATATCCTGTAAACCAACTTCCAATAAGAATAAAATATATCTGGATTTTTTTATAGTTTGGCTATTTGTCACATTTAGCCCTCGTAGTAAAATCGTGTTGCAAAACTTGTCCGAGCTTGTATCATATTAAGTCCCTTGTTAACTATGTCATTAACTCCATCAAAGTGGGACTTTTATATTTATTCCTCTAAAATATTAGATGTAACCAATAGGAATTTAAATAAATCCGCTATTATTTTCTATAAAAGTCGGGATGTTACACAAGGCCTATCAGAAAATAAAAGGTTATTACTATAAGATAGTTCACAACAATAACATATGATTAGGGGCGTGTCCCAAGCTAAAGTTAACCTACCAAATCAACAGCCCATGGACCCATATCAAGAAATCTTCCCAGAAGTACAAGGGTGCGAATATGGCATTGACTAAGCAAAACCTGAAAAGGTTTAGAATAGTCAGGAATAAAGAACAGAAGAGAAGACAATTTTCTGATGTTTATTCTTCATAACCAACTGATACAATTTATACTTGAAAGGAAAGTACCACTAGCCTATATTTTAGGAACTTTTATGCAAACCTAACAAGTGATATAAGTTAGGTAAAATGGGTCTTAATGGAACACTAAGTCTACTCCCATTAACTAAGAATGGATTGTGACATAGACGATGACACCCATCTAGAAGGCTGTAAATAACTCCTTTGACTTAGAATTCCAACAATCACCCCCGAATCTCTAAGTCCTTCTAGAGATGTTTATTTCCTCATTCACATCAATGTTTAAGACCTTTCCGGATACCGACCTTCACCTCGATCACGTCCAAGTCTTATCTAACTCAACCCTCTTGAACATGTAACATGGCATCCGTTAGACACGTTCATTTCCATCTCGACTTCTCTCGGATCCACCGCCTCTTCCTCCGCCACATCCAAAGCCACCGATTTGAACTTCCAACGCCATAATGTTCACACTACGTTGATTCTTCATTGTTCCGACTTTTCCGGACTCGCGACCTCTACCTTGGTCAATCACGTCCAAAGCCTCCAACCACCCCGTTGTTGTTTGTCACACATAGAACCCGTTTGCTCATAACACTTCTGTGACACGAGAGCATTACACCGATTAAGAAAATAAAGCCACCCGCTTTTACCGTTTTCTTTCACCCGCTAAACAAACCGAATCAAAGCTACCTGCTTTTCCCGACTCTTCCCGTCTGTTTTTCCCGCGAACCGGTTAATTTCTCCATTTTCCGGTGACCTACAACCCTTTGATCATGACTAACAGCTACGGACCACCTATGTTCATCACCGGTCACCCCCGTCATCTTGAACGGTACTCCCCGTCTCCCCCACGACAACGTAGTCCCGAAATACTTTATCACGTCCGTGCCTGTCTGCATGTCTGGTCTCGACACGACCCTCGCTGTCCATATACCTCGCTACGATGGCATCCCGCGAAACGACCCTGTTGTCCCAGCCTGCTGCGATGGCGACCCGCGCAAGGCTCCTCACCTTCGAAAGTCGATCCTCAAACCCGCCCTAATCGAACGAAGCTCTGATACCAATTAAAGAACAGAAGAGAAGACAATTTTCTGATGTTTATTCTTCATAACCAACTGATACAATTTATACTTGAAAGGAAAGTACCACTAGCCTATATTTTAGGAACTTTTATGCAAACCTAACAAGTGATATAAGTTAGGTAAAATGGGTCTTAATGGAACACTAAGTCTACTCCCATTAACTAAGAATGGATTGTGACATAGATGATGACACCCATCTAGAAGGCTGTAAATAACTCCTTTGACTTAGAATTCTAACAAAGACTTGCTCTAGACAAATCCAAGAAACATGTGAAACTAAAAGGTAATTCAGAAATAAAACAGAAGATACATAACACGTATGAACTACAATATTTCCAAAACAATTACGTGCATGCATACCTAATAATAACAGTTGTATAGTCAAGTAGATTACTTGATTAATTTAGGATGTGAAGAATATGAAACGATTGGAGCCTGCAAGAGATGCACGAACCTGCAAAAAACACATTAAAAATTATTAAAATCATAAAATCATGATGGAGTTTCTTCATGGAGAGAGTTATGATGATTAGGGTTTTTATTGTGCCGAATGATATTTTTTATTGAATATTTCTTGTGTCGAATGATATTAGGCTTGTGAAAAAAAAATATAATGAATGAATTAAGCAATTATTAAAGAATAGATAATGAGTTTCCTAAGATTATAGGTATCTCATTAAATTAAAATGGGTAATAATTGGTTGCATAGGTTTATATATTTGAACTTGCAAAATATAATCAAAAAATGTGTTGCTTTAGTGGTTATCATGTTTGTTTCTGTACTAACAGACCCATGTTCAAATCCATCCTCATGATTTTTTGGAAAAAATAAATTCGAAATTGGAATTAAATGTGCTAAAAAATTCGAAATTGGAATTAAATGTGCTATTTTATTTTAAAATTAAATGTGCTATTTTATTTTTAAAAAATGACATGTATTAAATGATGACATGGAATAATGACATGGCATTATGGGATGCCAAATGACATTATGGGATGCCAAGTGGCATTATATATGGCATTCTCTTCTTATCTATAATGTATATATATATATATATATATATATATATATATATATATATATATATATATATATATATATATATATATATATATATGGGAGGGTTAATGTGAGATCATATATATATATATATATATATATATATATATATATATATATATATATATATATATATATATATATATATATAGGAGGGTTAATACTTAAAGTTGTATAAATAAGATCAAGTCTAAAAACCACTAAAACATATATAAATAACAATTTTAGCAATAATACACAAAAATATAATATTTTAATACAAATTAACATTTTAGAAACTAATAACCAAATGATACATGAATTTGAATTTGTGATACACACGATACATATTACACTAATAAATATTCCAAAATCGATACACATACAAAACACGATACACATTACACTTCTAATCAAAGTGTATCACCTAGGTTTCGTAAATTTTAAAAGAAATCTATCAAAACTTTAACATTTTTAGTTGTAGCTAATAAAAAAATATTTTTGTTATAAGGAGAGTGTCACTTGTCAAATTTTAGATTGATCTCATTTTAACAACTTTAAGATTGATCTTATTTGATCTAGATTCTATATATATATATATATATATATATATATATATATATATATATATATATATATATATATATATATATAGAGTTAGGATCAAATAAGAAGAAAAATTAAAATAAGAATGATAAGAAGAAACCACAACCACTCATTTCGGATGCACCTACAAAGTTAGATGCATCTCTCTTAAAATTCTCTCTTATATTTAAAATGTGTGGCTAGAAATCCTTCTTATTCTTCTTATTTTAGTTTTTCTTCTTCTTCGATCCCTTTCTATATATATATATATATATATATATATATATATATATATATATATATATATATATATATATATATATATATATATATATATATATATTTATATGTAAATACTCCACTTATAAATGAGCAATAAACACATCTTAACTCCGAGCCTTGCACCAAACCAAAGTTTAAGATTCAGACATCCAAGCCTAGCCCCGAACCTGAGAGATATATAAAGACCCTACACATACAAACTCTCAAACGTGATAACTAGAATCTCTCTCTAAAAACCGACATAACCACAAATTTCTCTCTCTAAAAACACCAGCGCACCCATATAAACTCTCAAACCTGTGTCACCATTAACTACCGCGCTGCCACCACCTTTGCCTTCGCCAGCACTACAACCATCACTACCACCGAAACCCACGACGATACCCATCAAACTGGAAGCCTACTACCGAATCTAATGCTATTGTAACATTTTTTAATTTTGTAAGTTTTTTTATTTATAAATCTCCCCACTATATACCAGATGAGTCTATGACATATCATTATTGCCACGTCTTTGATGACTCAAACCTGTATCACCATTAACTATGCCGCCACCACCTCTGCCTTCGCCAGCACTACAACCATCACTAGCACCGAAACCCACGACGATACCCATCAAACCGAAGCCTACTACTGAATCTGATGCTATTGTAACATTTTTTTAATTTTGTGAGTTTTTTTATTTATAAATCTCCCCACTATATAACAGAGGAGTCTATGACACATCATTATTGCCACATCATTGATGACTCAATGATGACATGGCATTCAATAAACATGTAAAAGCATACTAAAAATGAACTGCCAAAGGTTCGAACTTGGGTTCTTAACAAAGAACGAATGAAACAACTTAACCACTATACTATTACAAGATTTGTGTAAATGTTAACAAATAAAATTAGTAACCAAATCTACATAGAAAGAGAATTAAGGAAACTTTGAATACATAAAGGATTGGGGCGTTTTGTTGCTAGAAACCACGGAAACACACATTTTCAAATTTAATCAATCTTTGATTTTGTTTTCAAAACTTTTTGTATTTGCATCATTTATCCAAGGCAACTATATCAAAATCAACCAATTCTCCTATTTTACAGCTGCATGTACAGAGAGGGATTTCATTCTTGTGTAACCTAATCTCCATCTATAATTAAGTGATTCAAATTGCATCTTACATCACAACTATCACATTTCTTTGTTATTCATGTTTTTATTCTGTTTGCATACGTTTTAGCCTTCATACATTTTGTGAGATCTCATAATGTTCATATGGAGTGGTCAATGTTAATAGATCTGATTATGTTGTTGTTTTTATTTTTATTTTTATAATGTATATGTTTACGTGTTTGAACATTTACAGATATGCTATCATGTTTTCGACACCACATTTTTGTATTTACATGATCATTGGAGATCTCAATTCAGTATTTATGTATTGCTTTATTGTTGTAGATAATCAAATGGAATCAAACAGGTCTTCAAAACTTTCTTATGCCCCTGGTATATTTTACAATGCTGTGTTTATAATGACTCTTAATTCTCATTCATTTGGTATGCTTACCATATATCTTATTTGTTCACAAAAACAAATTGACTAAAACAGTGCTTCAAGCTTTCCGACTCATCTGGTATGCTTAATGTTAAATGTCAAATGATTATAATTTGCTTATGAAGATTGTGAAAGCGTAGGGGGGTGAATATGTTTCCATTTCAAACTTAAAACTTTTGTATCAAATATAGTATAAACCATTGCATTTGCTAATCTCGTCGCGAGGATGCATTTAACGCATTCACAGAATGTAAGGCTAACCCTTAATATCACATAAGATTACGCAAGATTAATGGTTCATTATAAATCAAGTTTTATCATTATTAGTCCGGTTGCTTTTTCTTGATCAAGCGTGTCATAATATGTAAAGTGTTAAATATAGTTTATGACTATATGAAAGACCAAGTATGCATCACAAACATAGACATCAACCACATAGAAAATAAACAATGTAAGACAAGAATAAACATAAAGCGGTAAGTAAAAGGATAGACAAACCAACACAAGGATTTATAGTGGTTCGGCTACAAGGACACCTTCCTTGCCCTACTCCACTCCCCGAGTCACCTACTCGAGAGTTCGTAATCACTACACGACACCAACTCCTTATGGGGAGAAGCCTTCACAACGTCGCCTACTCTTTTTCTGGTACTAGGCTAACCACTGGGTTCTTTCACTCAAAGGTGAACCACACCTACCACAACGTCGCCTACCCTTTATCCGGTACTAGGCTAAGTACCGAGTTCCATTACAAAGGAGGAACTACTACCCAACACAACACCTATACCCAAAGGAGACCAACTCCTTATTACAACACCATTAAGAATATCAATATTCTTGGATCCAATACTACTCTATCTTGTACATCGAAACACACCATGTCGAATGTACACCCTAGGCATCTTTCACTAATGCCATTGACACGATCCTTCAGCACCTTTCACTAATGCCTTCAACACGGATCTTCGGCACTCTTCACTAATGCCTTTGACACATCTATGACACCCGTTATGTTTTGTGGCCCAACATAACAAACCTTGTGTTTTATGGCACCAACACATAAACCATCTAGTCTAGTCATAGATATATAACACATCTATGATACCCCGTTATGTTTTGTGGCCCAACATAACAAACCTTATGTTTTATGGCACAAACACATAAACCATCTAGTCTAGTCATAGATACAAGAATATGATACTAGACATTATCCAAGACAATGTGTTTAATGGATATGAAATCCTAAACTAAATATCAAGAGCACAAAGCATGATGTAGTTAGTATTCTATTAATGAAGATGACATGTTTCCCAAGCTTGTTGTAGAAGATCTTCATGTGCTTGTATCTTGTGATGGGTTATCACTTGATGAGTAAGGATGCAAGATCTCTAAGCTTGCTTTGGAGGATCACTTTAGAGTATGCTTACAACAAATGAAAGTTAGAAGCATTATGATCATATGAGATGAGGGTGGTTTACATGTTTCCTAATGATCTAAATATCCTAGAAATGGTGAGAGAAACTATGTGAAGGTCTCAGAAATGGTAAGAAGTGGCTTGCTATTTATAGGCAAAAGTCCAAAACCATGTTACGCCTCAAGGATCCCTTCGGAGGATCCGCCATGTAATTCGTGGATCCGTGGGAACTTTGAGGGATCCATGCACGCTCCTCTTTACCCATGGTTTATGGGTTAATACTATGGGCTATGGGTCAAGGATTTGAGTGCCCACCAAGGTACAATGTATCTAGACATTGGGTACGGGTCTTGGGTCATGGGTCATAGGTTTTACCCAACACCTTTACTTATGTTTACTTAAGTGTTTTATAAACTATTCAACTAAACATGTTTAATGGTTTGTAAGGGGTTTGATCATAACGCAACATAACAAACATGTACGAACCTGTGTTGTAGAATACAAGGACTTGAGTCGTCGAGAGGTGTTGAGAGTATGTTGAGACAAGATATAATTACAAGTAACTTATACATTTTACGTTATGTATTAAAAGTTACATGTTTGTCATCAACAAAACAAATTAGAATGTATAGATTAAATATCGTAATATTTGCACTAACAATCTCCTCTTTTATGATGACAAAATATATGTAAGCGTAATTGATAGGTAAAATGTCAAAGTTACTGTATCCATCATTCCTATACATTACCTTCTCCGTTTACACTCTTCTCCCCCTTTTATCGAAACAAAAAGGGTGTGTCCTTGGAGTTTAAACTTAATTTCTCCCAATAATGGCGAGTTTGCATCATCCCTAGTGAAGTTAAGATAAGAACACCTTATTGCTCCAATTGGCACACCATGCCAATACCTTCAACAAGAAAAACTAATGACAAAGCTTAGAAACTCGTGACCTTGAACTTGCACGTCTTCAAGAGGTGGTGATCTCGCCTTTAAGAGAAACCTAGAAAATCACACAAAGAAAAAAATAGAAAGATCCTTTGAATTATAACCATTATTGCCAACGGCTCAATGGATCAAATTTTTTAGGCTTAACCTACATCAAGGTTAGTGTTAAGGAAAAAAATATATGATGAGAAAGAAATCTCCCTTTTGTTGAAACATAAAGGAATTTTTCAGAATGAATGTGTGCATGCTCCCCCTTGACGATTGCTCCCCCTTGTTAAGGGCGTCAAGTATTTTAGGAAGGCTAAGATGAAATTATTGCAAGATTTGCAATGTTTTTGCGTTGACGAAAAACTCCCTTTATTGAGGCGTCAAGTTTTCCTAGTGTGTTTTGAAAATCTACAAAACAAAAGTTAGTGCAAAATTATATTCGTCCTGGACGAGTAAGTCATATGATGCACTTTAAAAATGCTAGGCGGAAGCTCCCCCTAGCTCGAGGGCGTCAAGAAGAACCTACAAAAAAATTAGTGTAATATTTCGTCCATAAATAGACGAGAATCCCATACACATCAAAGTGTATATATATGAACCTACAAAGAAAGGATTATTGTCAAAAAGAGAATAATCCTACTACTTGCATCATCATGGTTGGTTAAGAGGTTGTAAGGTTTGTTCAAGGTAAGAAAAAAAGATGTGCTTAGGGATGTGATGCATTTCATTACGACATTCACTTGGCTTTTGACAACATAGATGTTTATGGAGGATGGTTGAACGACCATGAATTGTAGTGGTCGTGAGACACTTGTAGGATGTGGTTGACACAACTAGCTTGTGATTGACACTAGGTGAATCGTTGACTTGTTTGATAACTCAATAGAGGTGGTAGACATGATGACTTTGTGAGTAGTGATAAAAGTGGAGTAAGATGGTTAGGATGATGCAAGATTAGGAATATAAACAAATTTGCGAATGAGCACAACTTGACTTGATGATGAAATCGACCATTGTCATCCTACAAGAATCCAAAAGAGTTAGTACAAAAGGAAAACATTTATACAAATGGATAAATTGTTCACATAAAATCATGAAACGAAAAGAAAGAACACGTAAGGAATCATATAAATGCAACTCATTTACAAACATATAAGAAAATGATAATCCTAAGTGTTTGAACAAGTGCTTGTGTGGAAAAAGGAAATTTGAAATGATTATATAAAGAGATAATGTACCTACTATTCCACGGTTCCACCGGTTCCCTCACTAGAGGGATCCGGCTAGCTTAAGTCTAGGGATCCGGCTAACATATGAGGTGAAAAAGAGGTGATTGGGTTCTAGCAAGGTCTAGCACCTACATATCCTAAGTTACTCAGTCTATTAAGTATCTTACATGAAGATGGACTTAAATGATCAAGAGAAAATGATTGATGGTAGCTAATGATTTCCTTTTATGGAAGGAAATGGGGCTTTATGAGCACCAGTGGATGATTAAAGATGACACTAAGAAATTTGAAAGTGTTAAGTCATGTTGAATGATCCTAGAGATCAGATGATGACTTAAGAGAGGTTTGAAAATTCCTTAAAAATCATAAGAAATTAAAAACTAGTTTTTGGCCTATTTTGAGGTAAGGATGACTAAAATCAATTTGCTAAAATTGAGAGAAATATCAAACTAGGTGTTTCGAGATGATAGGAACAATGTAAACATTGGAGCGGAAAGATGTTGAGTTTGAAGTAATGATTAATCAAAATACTTGAATATGATCCTAAGTCATCCATGAGTGAATGTGAGATTGAGTGAGCCTAAGGAAAGTTTAAGTGATCCTAATGTAGCATGTTTAACTAGTCCAATAAGGTCTAGAATGTTGGATTGATGCAAGAAGGCTAAAGGAACTTTTGTCACACGGATCCCACGGATCCTTCACTTGAGGATCCGTCTAGTTACATCTAAGGGATCCGCCCGAGATGATTTTCTTAATGAATAGTTGCGAATTTTGCTCTATGTTTGAATTATGAAACAAATTGTTTCTCTGACAAGTATACATGTATACACGTTTGGCAAAGTAAGGAGAGCATGTAGAGATCACATATAGGCAATCAAATGAGATCGAGCACACAAATAACACAAAGGTTTAGCAATCTTAACAAGCACTATTCAAGAAGCCCAAAACAGATTTACGGTCTAGATTAGTAAATCATTTACACTAACAATGACATGAAAGGTATGTGTCTAGAAAGAAAGAGCACATGATGGTGTTCAAGACAAAGGAGTTGTTAGGTGCTAGTTTAGGATAATCTAGTCATTACGGATGGTGACTAGCATACAATGAACTTCGTCCATTAAGTCATGTAGCTCTTCTCGATCAAAGCAAGATAATTGCTTGATGAGGTAAATGGTTGTGATTAACTAAAAGGAAAATTAATTTTACAACTTGTTTGATTAGTAATCCTAAGACAATGCAAAGTATTTCCATTGTAAATTAATTTTACAGGCGATTCCACATACCCAACTTCTATCAAGGAAGAAATTCAACCGTTAGGCTAAATTGAGTTTCTAGTGCAATATGTTCTCCAGTATTCATTCTCAAGTTAGGAAAATTTATATTCCTACAATGTCCTATCGAAGAGTAACAATCAGGGACGGAGTCAGGAGGGGTCCCGTGGGTGCCCCGGACACCTATGGATTTTTTTGATGTAGTGTTAATTTTAAGAAAAAACATCGATTTTTCTCAAATACATCTTAATTGACCCCGGTCTATCGAAATATGTTTGAAGTCTTATTTATTTAGCACCTTAAACTCTAATATATCACGGTTAAAAAAAAATTGTGCACCCAGTCATATTTGTTCCTGGATCCGTCCCTGGTAACAATGATGATACTTTGCTTCATTTTTATTAATATTATACTTGAAACAACTAAGGTGACGAAGGTCTCAAAAAATTAAAAGTTGTCCATATGGTGAACAAAAGATAGTTGGATGAGCTAGTTCAACATATGTTGTTGGAAATCTTGAGTTTGGACTTTCGGATATGAACAATTATATTTGCGTTGCAAAATAATTTACTTGAGTATATCGGATGAAATAATCAAGTTGTCAATCCTACTATGAAGCTTGGAGAGCGATCATGCAAAGAAAAAAAAACGGGAGAGTACATCATCAACACAAGTGTAGGTTATGATCCGATGTACATTCTTGTTGTTTTTAGAAAACGATACTAGAAAATATGAAATCAAGAAATCATATAAGCACATAAAACATTTATGTTGCACACATGACAAACTCAATCAAAAAGCCATTTAGTGTGTTATATGTTTTAGACATTTTTTAACTTATAAAACAAACATTTTCTGCACAACAAGATGTTAACCCAAACACTCCTTTAAGTAGCACATTGATTAGTAGAAAATTACTAACTCGACAAGCAAGAGAATGAATATAAAGGTAAGAAACCCACATATGTTATTCAATCAAACAAGCACAAAAGCTATTTGAGATAAGCAAATAATCAAGTAATGCAAGGAAGACAATTTATCATTTAGCATAGCATACGAAAGTTCTTTTCACCGCTTTGTGTTAAACAAGTATACCAAGATTGATTAGTTTCTTTTATAAACATGATCAAAACCTTAATTTCAAAGAGGACACATTGTTATTCAAAGAGGAAAAATCCGTCTCAATTAGATCAAAAGTTTATGCAAAAGTTATGACCGAAAATGACTTTCTATTATAAATCAATGATTCTGTAAAATTTTGTTTTGAATCAGTTTATGAAATTATTTTTAAATGAAAGTAGACTCAAATACCTTTAAAAGCGATAGGTGCTACGACTTCTAACGTCTTACGGTTAATTAGTTATTAATTTTGAAATTCGATAAAAAGCTGTCTTCTATACCACGGATCCCTTGCTTGAGGATCCGTCGAGTCTGTTTGAGAGATCCGCGGATCGACACGAACTACATCAATGCATGTTTTGACCCGACGAAAAGGTTTAACCTTTGTATACTTTTTAGTGAAGTTATATTATCCATTTTTACCTTTATTCAAGTTTGATTAACAAGATATCTAACAACAAAACTTCAAAGAAAAAAAATCAACAAAACACTTTTCATATTATGCTTGACTTCACCAAAAATTTGATACAAGGACCTTACTCGTTTTGAAAACCATTTGTTTTAAAAACTAGAGTCAACCCGCTCTGATACCAATTGTAAAAATGTAGAAGAGGGGGGGTGAATACGTTTCCGTTTCAAACTTAAAACTTTTGTATAAAATATAGTATAAACCATTGCATTTTCTAATCTTGACGCGAGGATGCATTTAACGCATTACGGCATGTAAGGCCAACCCTTAATATCACATAAGATTCCGTAAGATTAATGGTTCATTATAAATCAAGTTTCACCATTATTAGTCCGGTTGCTTTTTCTTGATCAAGCGTGTCATAATATGTAAAGTGTTAAATATAGTTTATAACTATATGAAAGACCAAGTATGCATCACAAACATAGACATCAACCACATAGAAAATAAACAATATAATGCAAGAATAAACGTAAAGCGATAAGTAAAAGGATAGACAAACCAACATGAGGATTTATAGTGGTTCGGATACAAGGCACCTTCCTGCCTACTCCACTCCCGAGTCACCTACTCGAGAGTTCGTAATCACACACGACACCAACTCCTTATGGCGGAGAAGCCTTCACAACGTCGCCTACTCTTTTTCCGGTACTAGGCTAACCACCGGGTTCTTTCACTCCAAGGTGAACCACACCTACCACAACGTTGCCTACCCTTTATCCGGTACTAGGCTAAATACCGAGTTCTATTACAAAGGAGGAACTACTACCCAACACAACACCTATACCCCAAAGGAGACCAACTCCTTATTACAACACCATCAAGGATATCAATATCCTTGGATCCAATACTACTTTATCTTGTACACGAAACACACCATGTGTCACACCCCAAATTACTTTTTGCGTGGAATGGAATTCTCGAGGATTGATTGTCATAGCATCACGATTCTGAGATATATTGAGCGACCTAAAGTGTCGTTTGAAAAACACATCGTTTGATTTAATAAAACAATCGAGTTTACAAAGTTCAGGTCCCAAATGAAAATCAACTTGTGCGGAAATAAGTTTGTTACAATTCAAACGATGTTTTAAAGTGAGTAAAACCAGTGAGGCAGCGTCGTCACCGCGACTCGAAGATGTGTCCACATGCATGCCATGTAGTGTATGCCTTAGATACCTGAGATAAAAACATGCTAAAAGTGTCAACACAAAGGTTGAGTGAGTTCATAGAGTTTGTATTGAAATGTAAAGCCTTTCAAAATCGTTTGTGCAGCAAAGGCATCGTAAATCCACTCAGTTCCAAGTTCCGCCCATACAAAACTTGCAACCTGTGTATTCACAATCCATTGCCAAAATGTATATAGTTTATGTTCAAGCACATGATGTCAAATGAATTCACATAATAATGCATGACTTAATGTATCAATAGTTACTTGACATAATTATACCAAGACATTCAGTTCAATGAAAATCCCAAGACATTCAGTTCAATGATGTTCCCAAGACATTCAGCTCGATGATAATCCCAAGACATTCAGCTCAATGATTATCCCAAGACATTCAGCCCAATGATAATCCCAAGACATTCAGATCAATGATTTATGGTATAGGATATGACTACTCATTAAGTTCAGTTAAGCATGTAGTTTCAAATAATCAAGATAGTCATAAAAATTGTTGAGCATGTATCTCCCCCAAAACAGTTATGAAAACAAGTAAAAGTAGGGGCTATGAAACTCACTTGATAAACTGGTATGATGACAAGAGTGAGTACACTGAGGTATAGCGTGATACTTTAATTTGGACCTATTACGAATGATATGATATGTAATGAGTTGCAATGTAATGTTATGCATGCATTTCGTATGTTATTTATACCATTTGCGAGTTTTGAAAATAATACTTATCGTCGAAAAATACTCTTTTGACGTCTTGACCATTCTTAAATCACTTTACAGGTATTTACGTCAAAATGTCATCCTACAATGGTTTTATAATGATTTATGGTGAAATTTTCACTTTTCGTTCGTAAAACAATGTCGTCGGAATTTTCATGAAAGTGACAAAAATGGCTTTGTAAAACTAGTCGTAAAATGATGTACGTCGATCGTTAGGAAACGAATTTGACGGTTTTGGAAAGTTTGTATCGAAATCTAGAAGTTTCAGTTCAGGAGTTTTCGGCATAAAGGTCTCGAACATAAAGATAATAAGGGTTAAAGATGATGATTTTGTCTAGTTGTTGCGTAAAAAGTGAGTTTCGGCCAATTTTAAACCTCCGTAATTAATTTATTACAACTCCGCTTCTCTGAATGACTTGTCGTTTTGAAAAATATGCTCGGTGATCTTGATTTTATTAGAAGACAATTCGTTCCAAAAGTTCCACATCATGGTTAAAACACCTCCAACATGGTCGTTCTGACTACGTAACACTTGTATCGTAAAATAATATAGTTTTTCGAAAATAATAGTTACGGAAATTTTATGAAAGCGTGCATATCTTTGTCGTTTCAAATCCGTTTTCTACGTATAATACGTCCTTAGCCGTATCAAAGTATACTAATATATTTTTGATAAGTCGAAATAATTTGTGAAGCTTAGGACTCGTTTTTGACCGAATAGAGTAAAATAGTATCTTGAAATTTCGGAAAATAATATATTTCGTCGCCAAACTTTAAAAATTCATAACTTCTTCGTTATAACTCCGTTTTTATCCGTTCAAGCGGCCACGGATTCGTTTTAAAGTATATTTTCTAAATATCAAGGCCAAAATTTCGTGCCTACTGTCGGATTTTCCAGAAAATCAAAACAAGGACAGAACCTATTTTATACGTATCGAAAATAGTTTTCTCGGACAAAACCTATTCT